>RJWM01044322.1:0-13323 GCA_004363535.1 Dasyprocta punctata | reverse complement strand
AGAAAATTACAGGCCAATCTCCCTAATGAACATAGACGCAAAAATCTTCAATAAAATTCTGGCAAATAGAATACAGCAAGTTATCAGAAAGATTATACACCACGATCAACTGGGATTCATCCCAGGAATGCAGGGATGGTTCAACATACGCAAATCAATACATGTAATCCACCATATCAACAGGGCCAAGGACAAGAACAACATGATCATCTCA
Source organism: Dasyprocta punctata (assembly GCA_004363535.1). NCBI lineage: Eukaryota > Metazoa > Chordata > Mammalia > Rodentia > Dasyproctidae > Dasyprocta > Dasyprocta punctata. The sequence continues at coordinate 13,109 of RJWM01044322.1, read as the reverse complement.
ATAGATGCAGAAAAAGCTTTTGACAAAATCCAACACCCATTCATGATCAAAACCCTGCAGAAAATCGGAATAGATGGTCTCTACTTCAACCTGATAAAAGCCATATATCATAAACCAACAGCCTACATCTTACTAAATGGAGAAAAACCGAAAACTTTCAACCTAAAATCAGGAACAAGACAAGGATGTCCATTATCACCACTCCTATTCAATATAGTTCTGGAAATATTAGGTAGAGCAATTAGACAAGAGAAAGAAATAAAAGGAATAAGGATAGGAAAGGAAGAAGTGAAATTATCATTATTTGCAGACGATATGATACTCTACATAGAAGACCCCCAATAATCCATTAGAAGACTTCTAGAAGTAATAACCAAATTTAGTAATGTAGCTGGATACAAGGTGAACACTCAAAAATCAATAGCAATCTTTCAGCTTTTCACACTAGTGAGACAATATGATGTTTACACGTGTGTGTTGTTTATTTCCCTTATATGATATCAAGTTGTCTCCAGTTACCTATAAATGTCTCTAGTTTATCCTTCTTTATGGCTGAGTAGTATGCCATTATATAAAAAGACCACATCTTTTTATCCATTCCTTAGTTGATGGGCATTTAGGTTGTTTCCAAGATTTAGCTATTACAAATTGTACTGCTATAAACATGGGTACGCATATGTTGCTGTGGTATGATGTTTTTAATTGTTTTGGGAAGCTACCGAGAAAGGGAATAGCTGGGTCGAATAGGACCTCCAATCCTAGTTTTCTGAAGAATTCCCACACTGATTTCCACAGTGGTTACACCAGTATGCATTCCCACCAATAGTGAAGGGTTTGTTTTTCCCCACAGACCCTCCAGCATTTATTATTGGTTTGTTTTCTTAATACTAGCCATTTATTCTGGAGTGAGGTACAATCTCAGTGTTGTTTTAATTTGCATCTCTTGAATGACCAGTGATGTTGAACATTTTTTCACATATTTAGTTGCTGTTTGTATTTCTTCATCTGAGAAGTATTTGTTCGTCTCAGATGCCCGTTTTTGGATTGGGTTTTTAAATCCGAGAGGACTGTTTTTTTTTAGTTCTTTATATGTTTTCCCTAGTAATTGTTTGCCTAAGGGACAGCTGGAAAACATTTTCTCCCACGTTGTGGGTTGTCTTTTCACTGTGTTGGTAGTTTCTCTTGCTGTTCAAAAGAGTTTTAATAGGGTGAGATCCCAGTTGTTGATTCTTTGTGTTAGTTTGTGTTCAGTTGGGGTTTTGTTCATATAGTCTTTGCCCACACCAGTGTCTTCAAGAGTTTTATCTACTCTATCTTCCAGCAGATTTAATGTTTCTGTTTTAATATTAAGATACTTGATTCATTCTGAGTTTAGCTTAGTGCATGGTGAAAGATTCGGGTCCAGTTTTAATCTATGGCATGTGTAGAGGCAGTTTTTCCAACATCATTTATTAAAGAGACTATTTTTCTTCCTGTGAATGTGTTTGGCACCTTTATCAAAGATAAGGTGGCTTAGTGTGTCTGGAGTTGTTTCTGCATCTTCTAATCTGTTCCATTAACCTTTGGGTCTATTTTTTGCCAGTACCACACTGTTTTTTTCACAGTAGCATTGTAGTATAGTTTCAAGTCAGGAATTGTAATGCCACTTGTCTTGTCTTTATTGCCTAGGATTACCTTTGCTATTCTAGGTCTCTTCTGGTTCCAGATGAATTTTAGGATGGTTTTCTCTAATTTTGTGAGATATACTATTGGAATTTTGATTGGTATTGCATTGAATCTGTAAAAAAATTTTGGAAGTATGGCCATTTTCAGTATATTGCTTCCTCAATCTCCTTTTTCAGAGTACTGTCGCTTTCATTGTAGAGGTCTTTTGCATGCTTTGTTAGATTGATTCCTAGATATTTCATTTTTGGGGTATTATTGTAAAAGGTGCTGTTTGCGTGCTTTGTTAGATTGATTCCTAGATATTTCATTTTTGGGGTATTATTGTAAAAGGTGCTTTCTCTCTCAGTGACTTTGTTTTTTGTGTAGAGGAAGGCTATTGATTTTTGAGTATTGACTTTGTATCCAGCTATGTTACTGAATTTGCTTATTCAATCCAGTATTCTTTCAGTGGAGTTTTGGAGGTTTCTCTGTAGAGTATCATGTGATCTGCAAATAATGGTAGCTTTAAATCTTCTTTTCCTACCTTTATTCCTTTTATTTCTTTCCTTATCCAATTGCTCCAGCTAAAGTTTGCAGGCCTGTGTTGAATAAGAGTGGAGACAGTGGGCATCCTTATCTTGACCCAGATTTTAAGAGAGAAACCTTTTAGATTTTGTCCATTTAGTATGATGATGGCTGTTGGTTTGTCATAGATGGCTTTTATCAGATTAAGATAAAGACCATCTATTCCAATTTTCTGTAGGGTTTTTATCCTAAATGGGTGCTGAAAGTTGTCAAAAGCTTGTTCTACATCTGTTGAGATAATCATATGACCGGATTTTGTTAAAAGCTTTTTCTGCATCTATTGAGATGATCATGTGATTTTTGTCCTTGGTTCTGTTAATATGGTGTGTTACATTTATGGACTTATGTATGTTGAACCTTCCCTGCATCCCTGAGATAAATCTCACTTGATCATGGTGCACAATCTTCTTGACGATTTGCGGCAGTCTGTTTGCTAATCTCTTACTGAGGATTTTTGCATCAATGTTCATTATGGAAATTAGTGTGTAATTCTCTCTCTTAGTTGTGTCCTTTTCTGGTTTTGGTATCACAGTAATGCCTGCTTTCAGGAATGAATTTGGAAGTATTACTTCTCTTTCAATTACATTAATGAGTTTGAGAATTAGCGGTGTTAGGTCTTCTCTAAATTTCTTGTAGAATTCAGTAATGAATCCATCAGGGCCTGGACTTTTCTTTGTTGGTAGTCTTTTGATTACATCTTTGATTTCATTCATTGATATTGGATTATTTAGGATTTTTATGTCTTCTTGATTCAGCTTTGGTAATTCTTAAGTGTCTAGGAATCTGTCCATTGCTTCTGTATTTTCCTTCTTATTAGAATATAAATTTTCAAAATAGGTACAGATTATCTGGATTTCTGTAAAGTCTGTTGTGATTTCACCCTTTTCATTCCTAATAGCATGGATTTGAGTCTTTTCTTTCCCTTTTTTGATAAGATTGGCTAAGTGTTTGTCAGTTTTATTTAATCTTTCTAAGAACCAACTCTTGGATTCATTGATTCTTTGTATTGTTTTTTTAGTCTCCAGTGTTAACTAGACCTTTGATCCATTTTGATTTTAGTTTAGTGCATGGTAATAGACATGGGTCTAGTTTAAGTCTTTGGCATGTGGAAAGCCAGATTTTCCAGCACCTTTTATCAAAGAGGGTATCCTTCTTCCAGTGAACATGTTTGGCCCCTTTGTGAACAATAATGTGGTTGAGTATGTGTGTTTTTGTGTCTGCATCTTCTATTCTGTACCATTGCCTTTTGAGTTAAATGTGTTTCTTGTATGCAGCATATTGTTTTGGATTTTGTTTCTTGATCCACTCTGTGAGTCTGTTTCTTTTCATGGTGAATTGAGGCCATTTACATTGATTATAACTGATATGCATTGGCTTATCTTTGTCATGTTATTTTTGTACTGTTGGTTCCCTACTTTCCCCCTCTGTTTAATTGCTTGCCATTCTTGGTGGTTTCTTTATGTTGTTGTTTGTGGAATTGTGGTCATTTTTATCTCTTTCTAGATTATCTTTCAGTACTCTTTGGAGAGTTGGTTTGGTGCTCATGAATTTCTTCAGTTGTTCTTTGTCATGGAAGTATCTTATTCTCCATTAGCTTTGAAAGATAGTTTTTAAAGGTACATCAATCTGGGTTCAAAGTTGTTTTCTTTCAGGACTTGAAATACTTCAAACTCTTCTTGACTTGGAGGTTTGTATATAGAAGTCTGCCATGATTCTGATGGGCTTTCCTTTACAGATGATCTGTTTCTTTTCTGTAACAGCTTTTAATATTCTATTGTTTTGCTGAATTTCTAGAATCTTGATTATTTATATATCTTGTTGTAGATTTATTTTGGTTATGACTATTTGGAGTTCTATATTCCTTGTTTATCTGTGTGTCAGGTTCTTTTCTCACACTTGGGAAATTTTCTGCCATTACTTTTATAAATATTCTTTTTATGTCACAAAGGTGCTTCCTGCTTTTTTTTTGACACCTATTATCTATATTATTTTTCTTTGCATCATCTTGCAGCTGTTCAATTGTTATTTCCTGGTTCCTTGTTATTTTTAAAAGATCTTCCCTTTCATGATTGCTAACTGCAATCCTATCTTCAAGGTCTGAAAGTCTGTCTTCAGTTTCATTCAAGTGGTTTTTCTAGCTTTCAATGGAATTTTTAATTTACTGTATATCTCTTTGAATCTGTTTCATACATTCTAATTCTCTCCTATATTGTTCATTCAAGGTTTCCATCATTTTCCTATACTGCTCTATTTTTTTAATCTCTATCTTCTCTAGGTATGCTCAGCAATTCTTTCATTATGGTTGTCATTTTCTTTTTTACCTGAGAGATTATTTCTAACTTGATTTCCTTTACAACCTCATGGAGTTGTTTCTTTACTTCAGTTGCTATCATTTCAGAAAATTCAGATATGTGATTTCCAAATTCTTTCATATTTTTGTCTCTTGGACTTGTTCTGTTTGGGCTGGTGGTCTGAGATTGCATTCCGCTCCTTTGGTCATTTTCCTGAGTTCCTCTGGAGAAACCAGTTGCTGAGTCCCTGGAACTTCCCATACTGGCTATCCACTCCCAGGTTTAGGAAAATTAATCAGGTACTTGGGTTCCTCCCAACCAAGTGTCTCATGTGGTGGAAGGGTGGTAGGTGGGCCTTCTCCTGTCCTGCTTGGCTCACTCAGACTTCTGTTATCAGTCTGATAGATGTGATACAATTTAAATAGTGGATGTATTGAAATGTTATTTGTTTTTTTTTTTTTTTTTCGGCACCAGGGATTGAACTCACAACCTCGCGCCTGCCAGGGCAGGCGCTTAAGGCACTGAGCCAAACTCCCGGCCCTGATTTTTTTGAGGCAGGGTCACACTATGTAGCTCAGGCCGGCCTTGCGCTCGCGTTGTAGCCCAAGCCAGCCTCGAACTCACAACGCTCCGCCTACCTCAGCCTCCCGAGTGCTGGGATTAAAGGCGTGCGCCACCATGCCCGGCTCTCTGAAATATTATTTGAAGAAAATAATTAATCATGTGAATCTGGCTATCTGTGTAATTTATATTTTTTTCTCTTAATATTTCCAACTAAACAATTCTAGTTCTTTCACCTTCTTCTCCAGTGTTATTTTACATTGCTGTTGATAAATTTTTCCTTTTTAAATGGTGAAAGTTAGACAAAGAGAATACACTGGTATCAGTTTCTTCAATCATGGTATTCTTGGAGGGGTCACTTGAGTACTTGCATTTGGGATCTCCTTACTGAGGAAGGTGTGCAACTGTTTGTACATAGGGATAGAACTTCCTGGCTAATAATTCCAGAAAAAATTCTTCCATGTCCTAAATTTCCTAGTATTGTGTTGTATAAGGAGAATTGATTTTGAAAACCCAAGGTAGAATCTCACAAGGTCAGTGTGGAAAAGTAGAGTGGTAGGAGATAATCACTCTCATTTCAGTTGTGCTAGACTGACCCTTTTGTATAGTTTTCTGAGTTTGTTTTTCATTTCTAGACTTGCACATGTTTTCTCTTTGATGTTGCCTGTGCACTTTGTGCATAAGTCTGTTCTGGCACTCACTCATATATCACAGGTTTTTGTTTATGTGTACCCTCTTGGATATAATCCCATCAATGCTACAATCCATATCTTATGCACTGATTTATTCCTAAAGCTAAGGCAGTGAATTGGAAATTTGTATTCCCTTATAAATCCTGGATTTCCATATTATTTCTTCCTAGGCAAGTAGAACCTAAATTATATTTATGAATCTTTGTTTTTTCTCTTCAAGTGTTCATGTACTCTCAGGGAACATATTTCTGATTATTTCTGATTTTCCTTTTGCTGCTTTAAAATTCTTTTATTATCATATATCTCTAGTACTTATGCATTGTATTGTAAATAAACCATATGGAAAAAATCCGTTGTTTTATAGGATTTAGTATTTAAAATCTTATTGTTATCTGAACTTAGTTTCATAATACTTGAAGGCAGTAAACAGCAGTGTGGTCACAGGCAGTTCTTCACATACCAGTATTGTGTACTCTGTGCCATCACTCCGTGTGAGTAAGTATCCTGTATTCCATACTCCTGAGGTCCTCATGCCTTTTTATTTCAGTGTATCTAAATTGTTTTGTGCAATTGTGATATTAGGAAGTAGTTGTTATTACTCATACAGAATCATATATACATTTATATGTATATTTATATTTATAATTTTGGTTGCTGATAAGGTCTTTAAAACCGGACACTTGTAGTGTGAATTACTATCATTTAAAAAGTAAATTCCTATCCTATCCCCAATCCTAATGAATGAACACTGACAGCTTAAACTTTGCAGTCCTAACTATAAATAGTACTCGATTATATACTATGAAGTGAAGTTCTTATTCAAATAAGTTTGAAGTATCTATTTTTGAACAAGATCCAAAAAGAACTTGCTTCTCTGTAAAAGACAAGAAAAATAGTCAATATTTTTCTTCACTTATGAATACATACATATTTCTTTTGTTCTCATATTCTAGTTAAAATTGTATGTTCCATTTGAATACTTTAGTCAGTTTCCTTTTTTGAGCAAAGCAGAGTATTAAATTACCAAAGGAGTTTTCTTTTAGAATTTATGAGAAAACTGTAATAAGTTATTTGATTTATATTGTGATGTGAAGCTGGCTTAGATTTACAAAGCAGTGAAGAGGCTTTATAGGAAGACCACCCATGCAAAGACTTCTTGTAAGAATAAAAGTCATTTTCTGGTAACTGTGTAATGTGGAGTAAAAAGATTTGACTAGGCATTGAAATGGAAACAATGGGAAATCTTAAACTTGCATAGTTGAACATATGGTGAGTACTCTGAGAAGAAATAAGTGATTTTGAAAGGATGGTGTCTTTTTAAATCTTTATTTCAGTTGGCAGAGAAAACCCTATGGGAATGTCTGCAACATCAAGCCAAGGGGAAAAAAAGATCCAAGAGTCAAAAAACCATAAAGAATCACCAACAGAATACAAGGACAGCGATCTCTTATGCTCTGCCGCTACAAGTAGGCAACAGGGTTTTTCCTATTTTATTTTATTTTATCTTATCTTATTTTTATTTCTTTTGAATTGTTTGTCGGCATTGCTTTTTCTTGTGTCTTCCTGAGGAGAAACGTTATATTATTTTTATAATATGTATTGTTATACCATACAAATTGCTTTTAAGCTGTTATCTTACATTTTTATGTTTTAGTTTTGTATTGTAAAAATTATGTTTATGTAAAAATGTGTTTATTCTTTGTTTTAAATTTAATGTTCACTCCAGAATAATGGCTTCAAAAGAAGATAGTGGTTTGATATTTTATTGTCACCCATACGATATTTTATGAGTGTATTTTATGAAAAAAATACAAACAGCAAGGAACAACAAAAAGAATCTTCATTATTTTGGCATACAAATTGAGGCATGATTAAACTACTCTAGGGGGATTAGTGGGTAGCTCAGTGGCAAAGCACTTGCCTAACATGCATGAGGTCCTGAATTCCAACCTCAGTACCCACCCCCACACACAGAAAGATGGAAGAGGAAAACAAAACTGCTTTAGGTCAAAAGATTCAAACGTCTAGTTTTTTAGTCTCATTTTTTCCTTACTTCTAAATGTAATATAAATTATTGCATTACTCTGACTGGGCAGTATAATATATGATTATCTGACAGGTTCTGTGCATCAGAATCTAGTCAGTGAAATAGTAGACCATGCTGTCTTTGAAACATATTTTGGGAAACATAAAAATTGCAGTGTTCCCTTTTAAAAAGTGAGTTTTGGAAAGCAGTTATTGAGGTGTTATCATTTCTTTCAGATAATAGGAGAATATTGATATGTCATTGACTAGCCTATGGTATTATCACATCAACCATAGGGAAATTAATATTTTGAGTTTTGCTTCTTTGGACCACTCTCCGTACTGTATGTGTTAAATCATGCATCCATGGAACAGTATGAAGAATTACACTGCATAGGAAGCATGTGCTTAAATTTTTCACAGAAGAATCCAGTCATGTCTCAAAAACCAATGGCTCCTATGTTAGACATGGCCACCTCAAACAAGATTTGACCTAGATGAAAATAGCATGCTAGCTGAAATTTCTAGGAATAGATGCTTTTTTTTTAATGAGTGGCAGATGTTTAAGAGAAAACCTTCTGCATGGCTTATGAACATTTTTCCTTCTGAAATCATTTTAAAATGTTACCATTTTAACATTTTAAGGAGTGGAAAAGCATAACTTTTTTATTAAAGCTGGCTAACAGTATTAGATAATTTTGCTTTATTACAACAAAACACCTGAGGCAGCTAACTCATAAAGAGAAATAATTTAGTCCATAATTTTAGAGTTAGAAGTCCAAAAAGTGGCATAGTGCAACCTTGTTGATGATGGCCCCTTGGTGTTATCACCACATAGTGTTGGTGGCAAAAGAGGCTGTATATGTTGGGGACAAGTGATTACATCTCAAACTGAAGTATATCTCAACTAAGTGATTAAATATTAGAGTGTCTTAATTACTGTTCGTTACTGAAACCAAATACCTGACACAAAGAGTTAAAGGATGAAAGGATTATTTAGTTCATAGCTTCTGGAGATTTCTGTTCATAGTATTTTTTTTATTTAAGAGAAAATGGACACAGAAAAGAGAGACAAAAAGCAAAAGAGACAAACAGCAACAAGTCCGATTCAATAACATAGGTTTACAAAATGAGATGATTGGAATTTGACAATAGTTGTAATATTGCGTATCGTTACCTTCAAAGGGGTTGTTCAGACTAACAGTTATAGACATGTAAAATTGATCTAATCATATGAGTATAAACTGTTCTTTTTCAATAGCTAATGCATTTAGTAATATCCATGTATACTATCTTATGCATACCTATTTATAAATTTATGTCTTTTTCCTTTTCCCTTCCTTCTTTCCTCCTTTCCCCTTAGAATACCTCTCGTTGTCTTTAAAATAACAGCCCATATCATCAGGCCTAATATAATCAAACAAAATAGTTCAGAATAACACCAATAAAAATAAAACAATGGTCACAGAAAAGAGAAACAAAAAGCAAAAGGGACCTACAAACAACAACAAATCCGATATTATTGTAACATTATAGGTTTACAAAATGAGATGATTGGAATTTGACAGTGGTTGTAACATTGCATATTGTTACCTTCAAAAGGGTTGCCCAGATTGACAGATATAGACATGTAAGATTGATCTAATCATATGAGTATCAACTGTTCTGTCTCCATAGTTAATGCATTTAGTAGTATAGTCATTTTAGCCATCTTATGTATACCCACATATAAATCTATGTCTTTTTTGTTTATAGTTGACTGGCTTCAAGGCAGAGTGGCATGACAGAGGGGCATTACGGAGGAGGAACAGTCCATGGCTAAGCAGGGCAGACAGAAGGCAGCAAGAAACAAGTGACAAAGGATGACACTAACTCTCTTTCAGTCTCTCATATTTTATGCAGGCCACCTGTCCTTAGGAGAATGCCACTCACACCCTTAACCTTGCATCACACCATGAATCAATTCCAGCCTCACATCCTTATTCCCAGCATCATACAACCTGGATCTAGCTACCTCCATAAAGCACTACCTATGACTGCATGAGGCTTTGGGGTGAACATCTGATACAAACCGTAACAGAGAAAGTGGTAGGGAGGAATGGAACAAGGGAGGTTAGGGGAAGGAGAGAGAGAAAAGTAAAATAAGAAAAGAAAGAGGAGGAGGAAAGAGAGAGACTCTAATCACAGTCTCCTTAAGATTATGACCCTATGATTTCCAAAAATCTCCCACCTCCCAAAGTTTCCATCACCTACCAATAGTGTCACCCTGGGGACACCAAGCCGTTAACATGAGGACCTTTATCAGGCACTACCCTCATTCAAACTATAGTACTAGGTATTTCCAAAAATGATAAACTTTGGTCTCATGACAAATATAGAACTTCTAAAAATCATTCTTTTGTTTAACCTATCATTAAATATGCATTGTGTGCCTAAGTAAATGTCAGAGGTAAAGAAATAGTGATAGGCAAAGTGAATTTTGTTTCAGCTCTGTTGAAGTTTACAAATCACTAGGTCAAATAAACATTAAACCACACAAAATATAGGGTAAAAGTGTATTTTTGAGATGAAGGAAACATCTACAGTATGCTAGACACAACATAAAATTTGAGCCATTAATTCAATATAAAAGATTTTGTAGTTCATGGAAATACAATTGAAAGTAGTATGGGCCAAAAACTGAGAAAAGGGACTGTAAACTTAAACTTTACTCATCAGCTATTTAAAATATTGACATATCATAAACTTTAGACATGAATGTGAAATCCTAGAAATTCAGATGACGAATCTCCTCTAAGACAAATGCCAACTATAAAATGTTCACAATTTGTTTAAATTTTACCTTTTTTGGATTGCATTGGAAATGGTGCTATAAACCTCCATGAGTTTCAGTGGAAAACAAAATGTCTTATGTAAATATTACTGTCTTGGTTACTTTTATCATTGCAAAGACAAAATATCCAACACCCAAAGTTAAAGGAGGAAAGGTTTATTTCTGCTCACAGTTTGTAAAAGTTTCAGTCCATAGTCAGCTAACTAACTGCAAGGCAGGGTGGGATGGCAGAGGCATCGCTGAGGAGAAATAGTTCATAGGAAAGCAGGGCAACCAGAAGGTAGCAAAGTAGCAAAGCATCTTCTATCTGTCACTTTATATTCCATCCAGGCTACCTGCCTTTTGGGTGGTGCTACCCATACAAAGGGTAGGGCACTCTTAATTCCAGTGTCATAAACCCTATTCCAGCTATCTTTGAAACTCTCCATCTATGACCATGAGGCTTTGGGAACATCTCGATACAGTATAAGTGGTATCAGTTACCTAGAAGGCTTTTATTTTTCACTGACTAATTAGATAATGAATCCCTTTGTCTTTTTTTTTAACTTCCGTTAAACAGTTGCAGTAGTTAAAAGTTGTTTCATGCAAAAAATACTTTTTTGGTTTTACAGTTTAACTGTTATGGTAGGTAAGTTTGGGTTCTATTAGTTATTCATATGAAAATGTGTTAAAATATTTAAGAAAACATTTTTTCTTAAATGTAAAATGTAAAAGCAACTACTATCTTCACTTTTAGAACACTTTCAGTTATCTATCTACCTTGTCTCTTTGGGGATTAGGAATTATAGACAAAGTAAACATCCTCTTTTTGTTCAAAATACATATTTATGAAAAAGAAAGTTGAAATTTTTTCTCATTTACATCAGTGGAGCATGACTAGTTACAACTCATAATAACACATACAGAATAAATAGTTATTTTATAGTAATAGATAGGAATGTATTACTATTACGTTTGCAGAGTTTCCTTTAGGTTAAAATTGAATTATAATACTAGCTTTGTTAGAATGAAGGAAGTAAGGAAGAAGTCTTTTTGTTTTTTAAAGAAAACATTTTTTTATGGAAAGCTTCAAGCTTACACAAATGTAAAGAAAATGGAATAAGGAACCCCTTTACCCCATTACCCACCTTCAGCATATTACAAACATATACCCAGTTTTGTTTTATTTATCTTTTATTTATACTATATAATACAACTTCTTTTAGATTATTTTACAATAAATCTGAGACAGTATCATTTCGTTTGTAAATACTTTGGAGGCTCATATTTTAAAAATTATTTAAGTGATAGTGTACATTATTTCTGCATAATTTTAGTTTAGAAACATTGTATATAAACATATGAAGCCAAGTATAGAAACAGAAGACTTATGATTTGATGTTCTGAACTGAAACCATCCTAGAAATCTTCAATATAGCCTCTTATTTTTGCATATGAGAAAATTAAGATCCAGGAAGTAACTACGATTGGAGTCCCACTTCTAGCTGCTTGTGTACATGCACAGGCATTTGAATAGGGCTGTGTGGCAGTCATTGTGTCCTTTGTCTGTTTGTGATGGGTACCCAGGAGTGTTGCTGAACCAGGCTTAATATGTGCTGAAGACTCATCCATTGAATGTTCTTTGCTTAAACTGCATTAGGTGCCAGAAAAATATGGGCAAAAAAAGAGAAATCTGTTATCCAGTTTTTCTTAGCAATAGCTGTCAGGAATTAAGTTACTTTGAAAAAATGAAAAATGTATAAAAATATAAAATATCATCATATTGCCCCCAAAGAACACTTTAAATTATTTATGTTTGTATCTATGTGTATAGATACACATATACATACATATTATGTTGGGTATTCAGTATTGTAATCAGTTAATAAGAGTAAGCATAAGCATTTTTATATTTTTTATAAAACAATTTGATAACTACATAATCCATTTGTAAACATATTTACCTACCTCTCTACTATAGCCTTAAATGGACACTTATCTGTATTTTATATTATTTGTAGTTGTTTCTTTACTTAATTATTTGAGACAGGGTGTCTCTATGTAGTCAAGACCATCCTTGAACTTGCTTTGTATACCCTGAGGCCCTTAAATTTGTGATCCTTTGCCTCAGCCTTTTGAGTGCTGGGATCATGGATGTGGACCATACCTGGCTATATTATTTTTTAAGAATAATTTCTAGAAGTGGGTTACTATGTAGTAGATTACACCAATTCTTCTACTTCTTATTGTGGTGCCCTTTTAAATACAAAAACAACAATCCATTCAGAATGAAGTATGAGTTTTTTTATACTAATTATTTTATAGTAAATTATAATGTGAAGGTGGTGTAAGCTTTCATTTATTTTTTCATATCACTTTTCATTTGTTCAATGAGAATTTGAAAGAATCTTTCATATGATCAAGTAAATGAACAAGTTTACTTAAGAGTGCAGGAATAAGCCATATATTTCAGACAATTCTAATCACTGGAATGTACAT
>RJWM01044321.1:0-13384 GCA_004363535.1 Dasyprocta punctata | reverse complement strand
AATAACTGATACAATAGCCTATTGTATGATCATATAAAAATCACTTTACCTTTTTAGAAGTGCTGTTGAGATTTTAATTAGATTATTAATTTTCAGTTGAAAAATATAATTGGCTCCTTGATGGGACTGCAGTTGAGATGATAGAGGCTTTTCAGGCAGAAGATCATACTTTTGATGAATATACAGAGGTAAGTGGTAATTTTTTTATTAATGGATTTTAAATTTCTTTTCAAATTAGGATCTTTTTATTCTAGATGTAAATGCTTCAATTAAAGTGAGTAATTTATTATCTGAAATATCATTTTAGTAAACTCATCGGTTCACCTCTTAATTCCTTTAGCGTTCATTTATTCTTTTTTTTTTTTTTTTTTTTGTGGCACTGGGGATTGAACTCACAACCTTGCGCCTGCCAGGGAAGGCGCTTAAGCTGCTGAGCCAAACTCCCCAGCCCTGGTTTTTTGAGGCAGGGTCGCACTATGTAGCTCAGGCTGGCCTTGTGCTGGAGTTGTAGCCCAAGCTGGCCTCGAACTCACAACGCTCCACCTACCTCAGCCTCCCGAGTGCTGGGATTAAAGGCATGCGCCACCACGCCCGGCTAGTTATTCATTTTCTGATTTAAAAAATTTTCTCTAGGCTCAGGTACCTAGTAAGATGCTTGTTGTAGTCAGGGGTTGCAAGGAGAACAACTGCATACAGGACACAGAATTTATAATACTGTTTTATGATGGTCACCCAGAGTTAAATACAAGAAAGTGCAGGACGTCTGTCCACAGCACTAAAGACCCAGAATATTTAGCCAAGGGCCTGGATCCCACAGCAATGTCCTGCATGAGTCCAGTTGAGGACCCAGAGCCCATGACTGTGCCTCCCACAAATCCAACTGGAAATTCTAAGAGCCCACAATAAAGACCCACGCCAGTCTGTTTTACGGATCTGCACTGAGAAGGCCAAAGGTCAGCGGTGGAAGCTAGAAAGTCTATGCCAGCGGGGTGAAGGAGCTGTGCAGTGGGTTGAGGGTTCTGCACTGGAGCCAAGAAGTCACACTCAAAATAAGAAGCGGGGCTGCCCTGAAGAGCACCACATCCATCCTCAGCGGCAGCAAGGTCCCGCGCTCCTCTGACAAGAACTGTTGAGTACAGGTCAGGAAACCCAGCGTGACAAGCTTCTCCAGCACACATCTTCCCCTCCAGAGCCAGGAAGTGATGCTCAGTGTAAGGAGCAGAGCTCCCCCAAAGTGAACTGCAGCCACCATCAGCAACAAGGTCCCGAGCTCCTCCAACAACAATGGCCAAATCCATGTGGGGAAGCCAGCATGACAAGCTCCTCCAGGAGAACCAATGGCTCAAAACAGCAACATTTAGGAGAACCCACAAAGCCTCTCTCTTCTCCACATCTCTATGCTGGCAGTTTTCCTCAAGTAGGCCACCTACACTCAGCACCATGCTGATTTAATTCAACTGGTGTTAAGTTGACCACCAGTTTTTAATCCATAACAATGCTGATGATGCAAAAGTAAATAATATGACCAAGATGTTTGTGATACAAAGATAACTAACACAAAATATTTATCTTTAGGAGACTAGATTTGGCTACTGGAAGCTTGACAGATTTAACAACTATGGACTACATGTAATAGTGCATGCCTGTAATCCCAGCACTCAGGAGGCTGAGGCAGGAAGATTGCTGTGAGTTCAAGGCCAGCCTGGGCTACATAGTGAGTTCAAGGCCACCCTGAACTACAGCGAGACCCTGTCTCAAAAAACAAAATACAACTATGAAATACTGTATTGAGATAAACTCTGGGATGAAGAGTGAACAAAGTATTATGGAAACACATAGGAGTCAAAATATTTGTGGTTTGGAAAAGTGAAAGTCTCATGCAAGAAATGAATAGTGAGCTAGGTTTTGAATTAGACATTTATAGACAGAGAAACAAAGGAATAGAGCTTGAACAAGACCCAAAGTGTTCAAAAGTATTCATAGAACAGCCAGTAAATCCACATAGATGAAGAAGTAGCAAGAATGCAATACATGGAACATTTAGAATATGATGAAGTTGGAAATGTAGGTTGGAGCCACAAGGAAAAATCCTGCTTGAGAGTCTGGACTTTGTTTTGAAAACTTTTAGCCATGGAAGTAATAATACACAATACTGTACTTGGATTTGAGTTTTAGAAAGATAAGTCTAGCAGCAGGGGAGGAAAAGTGAATAAGAAAAGATTTCTCAAGGCAATCTTTGTTCTGTTGGGTAAAACTAAGTTCACGTTTTTGTTTTAGCTCTTTCTCTTGACTATAAAGATTTTATTTATTTATTTTTCCCTTGCTATGCTAGGGGTTGAACTCAGGAGCTCATTCATGTTAGGTAGGCCCTGTATAACTGAGCTACACTTCCAACCCTAGATTTTACTTTTAAGGTATGATTTTTAAGTTTTAATTTTTCTAACATTTTATTATGAAACTTGTAAACATGTAGAGAAGTTGAAGAAGTTCTGTAGAGAACACCACCTTGATCCTAGCATTTTCCTGGTTAGTCACATATTTATTCATCAGTGAGTCAACATGTCTATCCTTGATTAATTTTGAAAATGGTTAACTTTTTAGAAGTCAATATTTTGAGCCAGGTGTGGTGGTGCACGACTGTAATCTCAGCACTCGGGAGGCTGAGGTATGAGGATTGCCATGAGTTCAAGGCCAGCCTGGGCTACAAAGTGAGTTCAGGGCCTGCCTGAACCATATAGTGAAACTTTTCTTTAAAAAAGGCCAAAAAAAAAAAATTCAACATTTTGAGTTAAATTTGATAAGTAACATGAGTGTTGAGAAATTTAAACACTCATGTAATCATCGCTGGAGCCAGGATATATAATACTTTCACTACCTCAGAAAGTTTCCTTGTACCCTATCCTGATTAATTACTCCTAATCCTGACCTCAGGCAACAGCAGATAACCTTTCTCTTGCTATAGATTGCATTTTTCTTTTTTAGTTTCATAGAAATAGAATTATAATACATACTACATAACCTTTTGCATCTGGTTTCTTTTATTAAAAGTTTTTCAGATTTATGTTGTCTGTGTCTATGTTGTCCATTCTTTTTTTTTTCCTTAGTATTTCACTTTGTGGCTGTACAATTTGTTTATACATTTACTTTTTGTTGGATATTTGGGTTGTTTCCAGTTACTGGTTATTATGAGTAGAGTTAGTATGGTGTTTTACTTAAAGTCTTTGAGTGAATATGCTTTTATTCTTCTTCCTAGGAATTGGACAGCTGTGTGGTATGAGTGATGTATGTTTAATTTTCTTTTTTAAGAAACCACTAAGTTTTTTGTAAAGTAGTTACATATTAACATTTTTAGCAGCAGTGTATGAGACTTTCAGTTCTTCAGCATCGTTTCCAGTCTTTGGAATTATCAGTCTTTTTTACTTTAGTCATTCTGCTATGTACATGTACATGTTTCATTGTGATTTTAATTTGTATTTCCCTGATACCTGAGGGTGTTGAGTATTTTCATTGTGTTACTTTCCATTTGTGCTTTTTTTTTTTTTTTTTGTGGCACCAGGGATCAAACTCACAGCCTCATGCCTGCCAGACAGGCACTTAAGCCACTGAGCCAAACTCCCAGCCCTAGTTTTTTTGAGGCAGGGTCGCACTATGTAACTCAGGCCGGCCTTGCGCTCGCGTTGTAGCCCAGGCAGGCCTTGAACTCACAATGTTCCACCTACCTCAGCCTCCCGAGTGCTGGGATTAAAGGCGTGTGCCACCACGCTGGCTATTTGTGCATTTTTTCAAAATGAAGTGTCTGTTCGACAGTTTTCACATTTAAATTGGATTTTATATTGTTGAGCTATAATTAATAAATGTAATTATAATAATTCAGCACATGCTTGTAATCCTAGTAGTCAGGAGGCTGAGGCAGAAGGATCACTGTGAGTTTAAGGCCAGCCTGGAGTATATAGTGAGACCCTGTCTCAAAAAAAAAAAATCAAAACAAAAATTGTAATAATTCTTATTATTGAATTTTAAAGGTTCTTTATATAATCTGGGTGAAAGTCCTTTATCTGAAATATATTTCATGAACATTTTCTTCCAGTTTGTGCCTTGACTTTTCATTTTTGTAATGATATCTCTTAACGAACTGATATTTTAAGTTGTAATGAATTGCAGTTACCATTTTCTTTTAAGGTTCATGGTTTTTGTGTCCCAGGAAATCTTTTCTTATTTCATAATCCTAAAGATTTGCTTCTATGTTTTCTTCTAGAGGTTTTATAGTTGTAGCATTTATATTTAGGTCTATGACCCATCACAAATTAATTCTTGTATATGCTGTGGGAGGGATATGGATCATGGTTTAAATTTTTCTATGTGGATATCTAAGCCACTCTGAAATCATTTATTAAAAAAAATCTTTTCTCAATTAAATTATCTTGGCATCTTTTATCCCTATATTTATAATTCTGTTGCTGAATCATCTATTGTTGTCCATTGGTTTATGCATCTATTTTTTTTCTTTTTTCTTTTTCTTTTTTTTTTGGTGCTGGAAATTGAACTCAGAACCTCGTGCTTGCCAGGCAGGTGCTGTGCTACTGAACTGTATCCCTGGCCCTGTATCTATTCTTATTAAGTACTACAGTCTTGGTTTCATAGTTTAACTGTAAGTTTTTAAATCACATAGTGTAGATTCTCTAATTCTGTTCTTCTTCAAAATGATTTTGACTATTCTAGGTCCTTTGTATTTTCATAAAAGTCTTAAAATGGCCTGTTCATTTCTAAAGAATGCATCTGGGATTTGGGTTAGGGTTGATTTCACTGAATCTCTGTGTTGATTTGGGAAGATTTGCTGTCTTAAAAATGAATCATTCAATTCATTATTAGAGTATGTATTTCAATTGTTTTGGACTTCCTTTATTGTCTGTCAATAACATTTTGTAGTTTAGATTGTCCAGACCTTGTACATATCTTATAAATGCTGTATTTTTTTTTTTTTTTTTTTTTTTTTTGCGTCACTGGGGATTGAACTCACAACCTTGCGCCTGCCAGGGCAGGCGCTTAAGCCGCTGAGCCAAACTCCCCAGCCCTTAAATGCTGTATTTTTAAGAGCAATTTTGATTTTCATTGCTAACATGTACAAACACAATTTTTGTATACTGATCCTTTATTTTGAGACTATTGGTTCTAACAGTTTCTTCACACTTGATCTTAGCCAAAAAGCCAAGAAGCGATTCTAACAGTTTCTTTAAAAGATTTTTTAGAATTTTCAATATATGTACACTATATAATCTGCAAATCAAGATTGTTTTTGTTTTCCCTTTTCTATCTAGGCTCATTAGTTTCTTACCTTGTTTTATTGCTTAGAGTAGGTTTATCAGTACATTGTGCAGTTGTAGCAGCAAGAGAGATCATCTTTATCTTACTTACGATCTTATGAGGAACATTCAGATTTTTCATCATTAAATATTTTAAACATGTTTCTTTTTTTGTTTTTGTTTTTTGAGACAGGGTCTTGCTATGCAGTTCAGGCTAGCGTTGAGCTTACTTTGTAGCCCAGGCTGGTCTCGAACTTGCAACGATTCTCCTGCCTCAGCCTCCCAAATTCTGGGATTACAGGCATGCACCATCATACCTGGCTTTTAAACATGTTTCTTGATAGATATTTTTTGATGAAATTCCCTTCTATTCTAGGTGTGTCAAGTGTTTTTTTTTTTTTAATCATGGGAGGGTGCTGAATTTTGTCAAATACTTTTACTGCATATATTGAGTTGATCATATGGTTTTTCTTTTTGTCTATTAATGTTTTGAATTATATTTATTGATGTTTATATGTTAACCCAATGTTGCTTTCCTGGGATAAACCCAGATTACTTCCAAAATATAGTGGCTTAAACATAAAAAAAGTTTGTTATCTCACATTATCTGTGGATCAGGAATCCAGCTAGGCTTAAAGAGATGTCTGTGTCTCAAGGTCTCTCACAGGTGATAGCCAAGCTGTCAGCTGGGGCTGAGGTTTCATTAAAGGCCTGGTTGGGAGTGGAATCAGGCTTTGAGTTCAGTCAGGTGGTCATCTGTAGATTCATTACCCTGCAAGCAGCTGAAGTTCTATTTTTTGATGCATACATATTTAGGGTTAAATCTTATTGATACACAGCCGTTATTAGTATTGAATACCCCTTTTACCCTTGAAAAAGCTTTATATGCTGCAATTTTTTTCTCATACAAATGCTCCCTACCTTTCATTTTATAATGTAATTCACACATTATTTAAATATTTATAAAATACATTTCAAGGGCCGGGAGTTTGGCTCAGTGCCTTAAGCGTCTGCCCTGGCAGGCGCGAGGCTGTGGGTTCAATCCCTGGTGCCGCAAAAAAAAAAAAAAAAACAGAAAAAACATTTCAGTTGCCATATGCATAGAAACATCCCTCTTTTGTCTCTATATATTTCTGTATGCTGGAGTTTTCATATAAATTAAATTAAAAAGTATGTTATCTTTTGTGTCTGGATTCTTTAATTTAGCATAACATGTTCAAAGTTCGTTCATGTTGTCGCACATAGGAGTACATCATCCTTTGTATGACTGAACAGTATTTCATTTTACAGATATACAGTACTGTCCCCTTACCCGCAAATTTTTTTCCATTTTCAGTTGCCTGAGGTCAACTGTAGTCCAAAAAACATAAGTACAATAAGAATTTGTGTGTGTGCGTGCACACGTGTGTATGTGTGTATGAGAGACAGAAAGAAATCACACTAACATGACTTTTGTAAATTAAGCCTTAGCATAGTTATGCACACATGGGATTTATTTGCATTTTGAGGTGTTCAGTAGGGCTATTGGAACATATCCTCTGTAAGACTTCTGTACCACAGTTCCTATTTATAAGTTAATAGACATTTAGATTGTTTGTTTTTTGACTATTGTGAATGAAGCTACTATGAACACTCATGTATGAGTTTTTCGGGATGAATGTTTTCATTTCTCTTGAGTATCTGCCTAGGGTGGAACTTGCTAGATTGTATGGTTATTCAGTTTTTGTTGTAGCGAAGAGGATCATAGAAGCCATCAAGGAAGAAATTAGAGAATTCTTAGAAACAAATGATAATACCTGTACAACATATGAGACACAATGAAAGCAGTCCTAAGAAGGAAGTTTATACCTGTGAATGCCCGCATCAGAAAAACACAGGGAACCCAAATAAATAACCTAATGATGCACCACAAAGTTTTAAGAAAAACAAGAACAGTCCAAATCCAAAGCTAGTACAAGGAAAGGAAGTATAAAGACCAGAGTGGAAATTAATGAAATTGAGATTTAAAAAATAGTAGATTGACAAATTCCTTAGTGAAAAGTTAAATTTAAAACAAAAGGGGCTGGGGATGTGGTTCAGCATCACAGGGCCTGCTTGGCAAGTATGAGGTCCTGAGTTTGATTCCTGGTACTAAACCAAACCAAACCAAAAATAAGTACATAAGCCAGGCATGGTGGTGCATGCCTATAATCCCAGCACTCTGGAGACTGAGGCAGAAGGATCGTTGCAAATTTGAGACTAGCTTGGACTACAAATGAGTTCAAGACCAACCTGAACTGTGTAGTGAGACCCTGTCTCAAAAAAAAAAAAAAAAAAAAAAAAAGATTTATGGAGACTGGGAATTAGGCTTAGTGGTAGAATGTATGTTTAGCGTCTGTGAGGCCCTGGGTTCAACCCCCAGTGCATGTGTGTACATGCACACACACACACACATGCACACACAAAGATTTATGCAAAAATGGGGAAAATTTGTCAGTTAGCAAAATGAAATGTGTGTTTTTATGTGACTAAGAATTTCAACATAATACAGCTCAATAAAGTCACTGATGAATTAGAAAATCTATGCATTTTTATTTATTTAATTTATTCTTTTAAGTTTATAGAAAAATTTTTCAGTCTTGCCTCAGAAATAATGCTTTTGCCTCAATGGGTTCATTACCCTATGGTGCGACTGGATTGTGAAGATTTGAAGACAGGCCTGACAAATAAAGCAAAAGCCTTTGCAAACATGTTATTAAGTGACATAGCTTCAAAACATAGAAAAGAAAATGAATGGTAAGTAGAATTAATTACTATACTCAGGAAAATAGGATCAAAAGAAATATTTTTATATAATAACTCTTGCTTAAAGGCAAAAGATTAAAATACATAAGTAGGTGTTGCACTTACTACTTTTCCTCCTTAGTTCCCTCTTAAGAAGGTTCTTCCATAGTTCCATTGGACTGGATTCTTTTTGGTCAGTAGGATTCAAGATTAGTTTTGGGTTCTTTTTGATTGATATTTGTATTAGTTAGCTTTTCTGCTGGGAGTTTGGCTCAGTGGCTTAAGTGCCTGTCTGGCAGGCGTGAGGCTGTGAGTTCGATCCCCGGTGCTGAAAAAAAAAAAAAAAAAAGTTAGCTTTTCCATGTCTGCAACAAAATACTTGATACCTGCAACTTGAAGAAGTAGCAAGTTATTTTGGTGATGGTGTCAGTCTACAGCTGGCTGGCTCCAAGGCAGAAACATCGTGGCCAAAAGATATGGCAGAGGAAAGCTGAGCTCCTTATAGTGGCAGGAAGCAGACAGCGGGGGAAGAGGCAGAGAGGAAGGGGTCAAGGACCGGATACAGTCTCCACGGCCATCCTCCCATGACCCACTTCTTCCTGCCTCACCTCCTTGCACATTCAGCTAGGAGCTCACCAGTAAGTTAGCCCTTTGTTGAAGTTAGAGCCTCATAATCCAATCACCTGTCCAGGAATGTCGTATTTCAGTCAAGTTGATAATCAAGACAGGTTAGCATAATACTGTATGAAACTAGGTATTTCTTTCTTTCTTTCTTTTTTTATTTGTTTTTTGAGACAAGGTCTTGCTGTGTAGTTCAGGCTGGCCTTGAACTTACTAGCCCAGGCTGATCTTGAACTCATGGCTGTCCTCAAACTCATGGCTATCTTCCTGCTTCAGCTTCCTGAGTGCTGGAATTACAGGCATGTGCCACTAGTTTAAAGGATACCCAGGATTTTCTTAAAAATTGAAGTAAATTAATATTGAATATAGATTGCATGATAATGAAAATATGATAGATTTTCTGTGATATTGTGAAGACCTGGAATCATTCTTCACCCCAGTATTTACTTCTTCTATCTCAGAGTTTATTTTTTTCATTTGTAAAATGGTGACAGATATACCTGTTGTGTAGGGGGACTGTAAAGTTGGACTCAAAAATCAGTGGCCTGTTAACTATGTATGTTATGTAGATGTTCTACTTCTTTCACACTGTTTTATTTTGTTTAAACAAATTTTCAATTTGCTATTGATATTTTCAATTAGGTCACACACACACACAGAGACACACTTCATTTCTTATTTTTCTTAAAAAAAATGAGAATACTATGCCACATTGGAACCTGCAGCAGTAAATGGAGCTAACATGCACTTTAGACAGGAAATGTGTTCTGTGATTTATCTATTGCCCAAGCAACTCATTTAAATTCATTTGTTTGATTTCTCTCTACTTCAAAGGAATCTGAGTTTGTAACTTCTGTAAAGATAATATATGTATAATACCTAGCACAGTGCCTGACACATGATCCTTGATAAATATTAGCTCTTCTGTTGATTTACCCAGAAGTAGTGCGAAGAAGTTGTATGTTTAGCGTAAGAAACACTTGAATTTGAATCTTGCTTTGCCATTAACTAATTTTGTAATTCTGGGCAAGTTACTTAATTTTCCTCAGTTCCAATTTCCTGTTGTGGCAATTGTGAAGAATACCTCCCTTGTAAATTTCACGTTATGATCACAGAGAACACTTGGAAAGCAGTTAACACCATGAATGACAATGCAACAGGCACCCAATAAATATTTTTAAGTGAATAAGCAAGTATATGATTGTCAGAAAGTGTTTATTAGCATATTTTGTATAAAAACATACCACACAAAAAGATATTGAGGTTGTTAACGTATTAGAACTTAATCCTTTCTTACGAGTCTTGGCAGTCCTGCTAAGAGCAATGACAATGGCATAAATACAAAAATAACTGTATGTTTAGTGTAACCTTTAAAATTTTATAACTTTAAAAATTTTTTATTGTATATGCTTGAAGTACACAATGATTACATTCATCATGAAGAGTGATATTGTGAGGACCAAGTGAGCAGGTCTTCCCTCATCTTGGATATCACTTGCTTGAAAGGCCTTCCCTAGCCATTCTGTATGAAACAGTGATACCTTCCCTATACTTTTCCCCCTTACTTTGCTCTGTTTTCCTTCCCAGAACTTGCTGAGTTGTGTATATTTATGCACTTTTGTCTCTCTCCTCAGCTTGAATGTAAGCTTTATTAGGATGGGGACTTGGTTTTGTTTGCTGGTATATCTCTAATGGTTAGAAATTTGCTTAGCACATTGTAGGTGCTCAATTACTTATTACATAAATGAATAATTTCCCTCACTTAATGTAGCTGAAATAATTTCATGAACTAAAATTTATTTTTAAAGGTTGATCATTTTTATACTTTGTTTTTGCATGAGCTTTTCCCCTTAAAATTTCTGGTAATAGTATGACAATACAGTTGTTTTATTTTAAGATACAGGAATACTATTTTATTAAATGAATTGTGGAATTAAGAATTTATGAATTATCAGGCTGGGGATTTAACTCAGTGGTGTAAGTGCCTGCCTGGCAAGCATGAAATTATGAGTTCGATCCCCGGTACCAAAAAACAAAACAAAACGAAACAAAAAAACAATAAGAATATATGAATAATCATTTGCTCTTTTTAGTTGATGTATTTTCATATATCACAAGAGGCACTGATAATTCATGTTTGTACTAATAATTATACTTAATGGTAAATGAACATATTATGTGTGAACATATACTTTGCATTCATTATTGCATTATAATAATCTAGCAAGGGATACACTGATACCTTCATTTTGTGGATCTGAACTTTAAGAGATTTGCATAAGTTCACAAAGCTAGTAAGTAACAACTGAAGCGGGATTCAGAATGTCTGATCCAAAGTATGCTCTAGGCCACTCTGCTTATCTGGATATTTGATAAGGTCAGATCACTAGACAGAAATTTTCATGTCTGTAATTTCACATGAAAATATTACCTTAATTTCATATTCAGATTTTATTGATGTGTGATATATGCTGGTTTATATCACTTAAACTTAAATATCATGTATCTTAATGAACTAGGCAATTGTTTTTAGGAAACATAGTTCTATTATATAATTGAAACAGCGCACTCTGAATATAGTATTAATTACTGCAAGCATAATAAAACAGACTATTATGTTAGTATTTGCAGTGAATTTGAAGCAATTAAAGAGCGTGCTCTAAAAGTCCCTGAGACTACAGAAGAGATGATGGATCTGATATCTTATGTAGAAAAAGCTCGGACTGTAAGAATTCAAGAGTTGGCTTTAAGGATCCAGGTAAGAAACTTTCATTTTGATATTTAAATGTATTTCTCATTGTGAAATATAGTGTACATATTGAGAATGTATAAAACATACAGAGTATATTCAGTGAGTACTGGCTGGAGCACAAGAATTCATTGGAAAGAACTTATTTTGCATTTCTTTAAAAAAAACAACATACACCGTATTTATTGAAGTGACCACTCCCACTGCTCTGCATTGCCACCTCCACAGTCTATCGAGTGTCCACATATGTGCAGATCTGTTTTTTTTTTTTTTTCCTAGCAGAACCGGCGATCAAACTCGCAACCTTGTGCCTGCCAGACAGGCACTTAGGCCACTGAGCCAAACTCCCGGTCCTTGTGCAGATCTGTTTTAAGACATTCTGTTTACCTCCATTGGCCTTTTTGCCTACCCTTGAATTAAGACTACACTTAATTTAGTTTCACCAACTAAGGGATAATAGCAGGTGGTACATTTATTCTGATCCTGTTTATCATTGAGTTTTTTGCTTGTTTTTTGTCCTTAGTATTTTCATATCAAATTTAGAATCAGGTTTTTATATTCTGCAAAAACCTATTGAGATTTTTATTAGGAATATATTAAGTGAGTGTTTGAGAGAATAGACTCGTTTACAAAATGAAGTCTTCCAATTTATGATAAATCTTTTATTTATCTCTTTAATATTTCTCAGTGTTTTAGAGATTATAGCCATCTTTTGTTAGATACTCTTTCAAATATTAATATCTATGTTATATTAGATGGCATTTACAGTTTTCCTCTTCTGTTTGTTGCTTGAATACAGAAATATAGTTAATTTATTTTATTTTTTTATTTTTTAGTTGTTTTATAAAAATAATTAATAGACAATTTTAAGGACAGTTTTAGACTTATGGGAAACTTGAGGAGTTGGTGCAGACAGTTGTCCTGATATGTTCCTTCTCACCTTACTTTCCCCCACACACCTAATCTTCCCATATTAAACATCTTACACCAACATGAAACACTTGTTAAAATTAATAAAACTATCTTGATATGTTATTGTTAAATAAAGTTCATAATTTATTGTGATTTCTCTAAAAGGAGCATCACAATAAATTTTTAGAAAAGATATATAATTCCCATGTTTATGCTTTAGGAGTATTTCCATTGATGAGTTGTTAATTTTATGAGTTTTATTATATTAAACAATGTGTACTTAACAGGAAAATAAAATATCAATTGAATAAAATATCAAATATATAATGAGTAGAATAAACATCAACATTTTCTACATCAACTGTTTTCTTAATCTAAAAAATAATGACAGAAATAAACTTCTATGTGAACTACAATGAGAACACAAATAAAATTCTACCACAGAAATAATCTTTACTTCAACTACCATACCTAAGGTAGTCTTCACACTTGACAACAGCATGTTCCATACACAAGTATCCCACTGATAGCACGTGTGATGCTTCCCTGTCTTCTTTGGTGGGACATACTTGACATCTTGGTGGTCTTCCTGTTTTCTTAGGAGGTTCGTGTGATGTTTCACCTGTCTGTTCACTGGTCTGCTTCAGAATTCCTTTGCAGAGTTCTTTGGGCAGATACATACTGTTCTTTTGTTGTAATTGATCATTTATCAATTCTAGTCCCAATCCTCTAAGAAAATTTTCCATGACATTCTGTGCTTGTTATTTTCTTTGCAAACTATGAAACTATTTATGCCTGACATATTTAGAATCCAGTAAAACACAACCATTGGCCAATACTTTGTGTTTCAAATGACACCATAATTGCTGCTTAGCTCATCAACATCTGCTCCACCTTTTGTTTTGTTGTAAAATGTGACCATTTCTGGCTTCATTGATGTTGAGGATTCACTGTCAATCTGTTTTCATCGTTGTTTGTTTTTGTTTTTTTGTTTTTTTAAGACAGCAGCTGACCTTGAACTCACAGGGTCTGCCTCAGC
>RJWM01044319.1:0-13326 GCA_004363535.1 Dasyprocta punctata | reverse complement strand
AATTCTTTATATGTTTTAGATAGAAGTCCTTTGTCTGATGTACAATTGGCTAAGATATTTTCCCAGTCGGTGGGTTTTCTTTTCACTTTGCTGGAGATTTCCTTTGACATGCAAAAACTTTTTACTAGGATGAGATCCCAGTTGTTGATTCTGGGAAGTGTTTCCCGTGCAATCTGATTTTTGTTCATGAACTCTCTGCCTAGTCCTATATCATCGAGATTTTTACCTACTCTGTCTTCTAGTAAGTTTAGTGTCTCTGTTTTTATATTCAGATCTTTGATCCATTTTGACTTTATTTTAGTGCATGTTGATACGCATGGATCTAGTTTTCGCTATTAAGAAAGATTGTACTGAGACTTTTATAAGTAAATGGTCACGACTTGAGACCATACTCATAAGCGAGATAAATCAAACCCACACGTGTAAATACCGTATTGTCTCCCTAGTGTAAGAAATGGAAAAGTACATATGATTCAAAATCTATAATAAATACTATGTAAGGGTAAAAAACAGCTCAAAGAGCAAAGATAATTGGGAAGGGAATAGGCGGAAAGAGAAAAGGGAAGAAGAAAAGATATAAACCTGTATATATGTATATGTAAGATAACTAAAAAGAACACTGCTGAATGTATTCGTTATTGAGAAAGAACAATTAATACTCATATGATTAGATCAATCTAGCTTGTCTATATCTGATAATGTAAGAAACCTTTTTAAAGGTAACGATGTGCAATATTGCAACCATTGTCATGCTTCTATCCACTGGTTGTGTAAACCTGCAATGTTGTGTATTTACTCTAGTCATTTGCTTGTCTCTTTTGCTTGTTGTTTTTACTATATATGTCATGTGTTTTTGTTGTTGTTGTTTTTGTTTGTTTTGTTTTTCTTCGCTCAAATAAAATAAAATAAAAGACAAAAAAAGAAATTAGCCATTGCCAAGATTATACAAATTTGGCTTGATATGAATTCCATAGGATTTTTAGAATGTGTGACATATAAGTCTCTCATTAAATTCTCCTCTAAAATTAAAAAAAAAGAGAGAGATCTTTTCTTTTGTGGTCCTAAGCTCCCATGCTATCTTCAAGATCTGAGATTCTGTCTTCAGCTTCATTCAAGCGGTTTTTCAAACTTTCCATGGAATTTTTCATTTCCTTCTTTTCCCTTTGAATCCATTTCATGCATTCTGTTTGTGTCTCATATTGTTCATTCATAGTTTCTATCATTTTTTAAAGTTCTTCTATTTTTTATCTTGCTCTTCTTTAGATACACACAACATTTGTCTAATAATGATTGTCATTTCTTTTTTGAGATGAGAGATTATTTCTGGTTTGGGTTTCTCTATAGCTTCATTGAGCTGTTTCTTTACTGCATTTTGTATTGTTTCAGAAAGTTTAGTTGTGTGACTCCCAGTGTCTTCAATTTCAGTGTCTCTTGGGTTTATTCTCAGTGGGCTGGTGGATTGAGACTGCCTCTTCGTCTTTTGTTTTGTCATTTTCATCTGGGACCTGTGTGGCTCTGTATCCTGTGATGTTTCCCGGGCATTCTGGTGCTTTGCACTGAGTCACAGGGCCGAGTAGAGCTGGATCCTCTGCACAACTAGTTAGGGTGCACTCCTGGAGTGTGCTGCTGAATTCTCTGCCTTACTGGATGGGGACCGAGACCTCCAGGACCCAGGCAGTTATGTGGAGTGTATCCTGGAGTGTGGTACCACCCAGACCCTGAGTCTGGCTGTAAAGAGTTCAGAGCCTCTGCAGTGCCAGGCAAGCTTGTGTGAGTCCCAGGCCTACAGTGTCAGGGCCTTGCTCCTGGCTGGGTGGGCCCGCAACCTCTAGGACCTTCTGCACCAACTGCTCCACTGAACAATGGGGTTCCTGTGAGCCCTGCACCCTGATGGCCAGAGCCCATGCTCTCCAAGGCCCTGCAGCTATGCTGGCCAGTTCCTGATGAGCAGCTCTGGGGACCTGGGCTGGGCTCAATACCTCAGTGTCCTGCGAGGCTGGCCAGGTGTTCCCCTGGTGTGTTGTGCTGAGTTGCGGTACTGGGTAGAGCTGTATCCTTGGTGCAGCTAGTAAGGGTGCACTCCCCGAGTGTGCTGGTGGAGCCTCCACCTTATTGGGTGTGGGCCAAGACCTTCCGGATCCAGGCAACTAGGGGGAGCATACTCCGGAGTGTGGCGCCACCTGGACCTTGAGTCTGGCTGCAAGGAGTTCAGAGCCTCTGGAGTGCCAGGCAAGCTTCAAAGAAATATCTTTTTTCCAGTGAACATGTTTGGCTCCTTTGTCAAACATTAGGTGGCCAAGTGTGTTTGGGGTTGCATCTGCTTCTTGTAACCTGTTCCACTGTTCCTTAAGTCTGGATTTTTTTTTCCAATTCCATGCTGATTTTATCTCAGTAGCTTTGTAGTATAATTTTGTGACTGGGATTTTTGTGTTCCCTGACAGGCCTTTGTGGCCCAGAATTGTTTTTTTATTCTAGGTCTCTTCTGGTGCCAAATGAATTTTAGGAGTGTTTTCTCTAGATATGTGAGTTATGCTAAAGGTATATTGATCAGGATTACATGAAATCTGTGTAGTAGTTTTGGGAGTATGGCAATTTTCACTATGTTGATTTTTCCTATCCAAGAGTAGGGGATATCTTTACATTTTCTGATATCTTCTTCAGTTTCCTTTTTTAAGGTGCTGTAGATTTCACTGCATAAATTTTTCATTCTTTTTTAGATAGATTCCTAAGTATTTCATTTTTTTATATGCTACTGTGAAGGATGTGCTTTCCCTAATTTCTTTGTTTGTGAGTTTGTTGCTTGTGTATAGGAATACTACTGATCTTTAAGTGTTGAATTTGTATCCAGCTATGCTACTAATTTGGGATATTAAATCTCTAAGCTTTCTGGTGGAGTTTTTGGTATCTTATATCTAGTGTATATTGTCATCTGCAAACAATGATGATTTAAAATCTTTCTTTCCTGTCCTTATTCCTTTTATTTTTGATGTTATCTAATTGGTCTGGCTAATGTTTCCAGAACTGTATTGGTATGAGTGATGATAGTGGATATCCTTGTGTTAGTCTTGATTTTAGAGTGAAAGATTTCAGTTTTTGTCCTATTAAAATGATGGTGGCTGTTGGTTTGTCACAGATTGCTTTCGTCAGATTGAGGTAAAGACCATCTATTCCAATTTTCTGTAGGGTTTCTATCATGAGAAGGTGTTGGACATTTCAAATGCTTTTTTGGCATCTATTGAGATGATCATGTGATTTTTGTATTTAGTTCTGTTACTATGTTGTATTACATTTATTGATTTTCATACATTGATCCATGCCTGCATTACTGGAATGAATCTCACTTGGTCAAGATATATAATCTTCTTGATGATTTGCTGCATTCTATTTGCCAGTATCTTATTAAGAACTTTTGCATCTATGTTCATTTGTGAGATTGGCCTGTATTTTTCCTTTTTCATTTCATTCTTCTCTGGTTTTAGAATCAGGGTAATATTTGCTTCCAGGAGTACATTTGGTAGGACTGCTTCTTCTCTTTCAAATTTTTTCAAAGTTTCAGCATTAGTGGAATTAGTTCTTCTCTAAATTTCTTGTGGCGTTCAACAGTGAGTTTGTCAGGGCCTGGGCTTTTCTTGGTTGTCACATTTTTAATTACATTTTCAATTTAATTGGCTGACATTGGATTATTTAGAATTTTTTTATATCTTCTTGGTTTAGCTTTGACAATTTGACTGTGTCTAGGAATCTGTCAATTTTTTCTGTGTTTTCCTGATTAGAATATAGGTTTTCATAGTAGGTATTGATGATCTCCTGCATTTCTGTAGGGTCTATTGTGATTTTCCACTTTTTGTTCTTGATTGCTTGAATTTGTGTTGTTTATTTTTTTCTTTTGATGAGGCTGGCTCGTGGTTTATCAATTTTATTTATTCTTTCAATGTGCTAATTCTTCAATTCATTGTTTCTTTGTATCACTTTCTTCATCTCTATAGCATTAATTATGCTCATATCTTTATAATTTCCTCCCTCATTTTGGCTTGATTTCTTCTTTTCTAGGAGTTTGAGGTTTATCATTAGGTTATTTTGGCTCATTATCTTTCTTTGATGTGTGAGTCTATCACTATAAATTTCCTTCATAAGACTGCTTTCATCATGTCCCATAAGTTTTTACATGTTGTAACAGCATTATTAACTGTATATAATGTTCAATTTTGTCTTTAATTTCCTCCACAACCTATTGGTTGTTCAGAAGGGTCTTGTTTAATTTCCATGTGTTAATGTAGTTTTTGTGATTTCCTTTGTGGTTGATTTTCAGTTTCATTGCTCTATGGTCAGATAGTATTCATGGGATGATCTCAATTCTTCTACATTTACTTAATCATGTTTTGTCAGCTAGTATATGGTCTATTTTGGTGAACATCCCATGTGCAGCAGAGAAGAATGTGTTTTCCGATGTTTTGGGGTGGATTGGTTTACTCCTAATATTTCTTTGTTGATTTTTTTGTCTAGTTGACCTATTTGTGAGAGTGGTGTATTAAATTCCCCAACTGCAGTTGTGTTAATGCTTATTTGGCTTTTCATGTCTGTTAATATTTGTTTTATGTAGTTGGATGAACCTGCGTTTTGTGCATAAATATTTATGATTGTTATCTCTTCTTCTTAGAGTTTTCTCTTAACAAGTATGTTGTGACCTTCTTTATCTCTTTTGCTCAATTTTGGCTTAAAGTTTTCCATTGTCTGCAAGTAAAATAGCTACCCCTGCTTTTTTTCTGTGTTCCTGTGGCATGGAGAATTTTTTTCCCACCTCTGACTTATAGTCCATCAATTTCTTTGAAAACAGCATATTGTTGAATCTTATTTATTGATCCAATTTGCCAGTCTGTATCTTTGATTGGTGAGTTGAGACCATTTAGTTGATGATTTTATTTGATATGTATTGGCTTTTCTTTTTCATGTTGTTTTCCTTCCTCTTGTTTGTTCCTTGTCTTTCTCCTCTTTTTAATTGCTTGCTCTATCTTGCGGCTTCTTTCTATTGCTGTTCATGTGTTTGTGATCATTGTTGTCTCTTTCTAATATGTCCTTCAGAGCATTCTGTAGTGTTTGTTTGGTCATCATAAATTTCTTTAATTTTTCTTCATCATGGGAGTATTTTATTTCTCCATCAATTTGAAAGAGAATTTTGCAGGTTACATCAATCTGGGTTGAAGATTGTTTTCCTTTATGGCTTGAAATATCTCACTTTAAGCTCTCCTTGATTTGAGGGCTTGTGTTGAGAAGTCTACTGTGATTCTGTTTATTGGGTATGCTATGTATCCCCAAATCCTCGTATAATTTTGATGGGGCTGAGTTATTGGTTTGTTATTGGTTTGTTGTCTGGCAGTGTGAGTGCTGTGCCCACCCAGGGGTGCAGCCGACATACAATGTAAGGAAAGGCGGATCTTCCTCTTGCACTTCCACTTCTGCCTCTTGCTCTCTCGCCAGCGCAGCTTGTGGCTTACAGCTTGCAGCTGCCATGAGCGGCTGCCTTGGAGCCAACTAATGGACTGAAACTCCCGAGAAACTGTAAGAATAAACCTTTCCTTTCCTAATTTTGGGCGTCAGGTATTTTGTCTTGGCAATGAGCGAAAAGTAACTAAAACAGAATTTGGTACCATGGGAGTGGGGTCGTTGCTGTGACTATTCCCGACCATGTAGTTCGAGAGCCTTTTGAAATGGCTTGCAGAGAAAGTTTGGAAAGGTTTGGAGATGCCATCTACATGCATAGAGCTGGAACAGCTTAGGTTGTTCTGTCTGGGAAATTCTGGTCAGAGCTCAGGAGACCAGAAGGCTGATAGAAAGCCTGCCAGTAAAGACCAGGCTCAGGAGATTTCTGCTGGGAAGAAAAACAACATTGGGTGTTGGACTCCACATGATGTGTGTTATGACTTGGCAGAAAGTCATTCTGCCGGTGCTCAGAGACTTTGCCTGAGACTGAAATTAAGGGCAAATGATTAATTACTCTACAGAGTGAAATTATGAGGCAGCCAAACGTTGAAATGGTGGCTTAGCTTTTGTTGGGGGCTCTGAGTCAGATTTATGTTGTAGATAAAGAACAAGGAGCCCAGCATGGTGATTTAAAACCTTGTGAGTTTGGCCAGGAAGCTGTGGACTTTAAAGATGGGGCTGAGACCTTGATTGCTGAGAAGGAACCAAAAAATAAAAGAGATGGCCTGGGGGCATCCCGGGAAGCAGTGGGCCTCTGCCCTTTGCAGCCTTAAGCCTTCAAAAGTAAAAGAGTTTATTTAGAGAAAAAAGTCGCAGAGTGCCCTATCCCAGGGTGGTGACGAAAAGCCACAGAGTGCCCTGTCCCAGAGTGACGACAAAAAACCACAGAGTGCCTTGTCCCAAAGTAGTGACAGAGGCCACGCCATGTCCCAAAATGGCAGCGACCATGCCAGATTCCAAAATGGCGGTGGTGTAGAGAAGCTGTTCCTCATAATCAGATTCGGAGAGCTCAGCGATCCAGGCAGTTGACCCCTATGGCCAAGAGAGAGGAAAGCCTGGCTACTGCTCCAGCCTGCAGTGAACCTTGATGACATCCACGTGGTGCTGGTTTTAAGTACAAGAAAAGGCTAAGGCAACTTCCACCTAGCCTACAGAGAACAATGTGTAAAGATGTAAGGGTGGAGCCAAGGAACATGGATCGTCCAAGAAAGTCTACGGAAGTTAAAACCCCTAGAAGTGCCACAGGGTTGGAATCGCTCAAGCCTTTTGCAGCTTGTAACCAGATTACTTCAAATGCTGAGCAGAGGACTCCAGGACTTAATGTTTGCCCTGTTAGATTTTGGTCTTCCTTTGGTTCTGATGCTTTGTATTCCTGTTTGTAACTTTTGGAGTGGTAATGTTTATCTTGTGCCTTTATATGTTGGAAGTACTTAACCTTGTTTTCATTTGTACAGGGGTTTACAGTAAGAGTTTGCCATAGATCTCGAAAGAGATCTGGGACTTGGACTTTTCAGCAATGTTGAAACTGTTAGGACTTTGGCAACTCTTAGAGATGGACTAAATATCTTTTGTATTAAAAATGTATATGAATCCTTGGGGGTCCAGGGGTGGAATGTATTGGGTATGCTATGTACCCCCAAGTCCTCATATAATTTTGATGAGGCTGAGTTATTGGTTTGTTATTGTTTTGTTGTCTGGCAGTGTGAGTGCTGTGCCCACCCAGGGGTGCAGCCGACATACAATGTAAGGAAAGGCGGATCTTCCTCTTGCACTTCTGCTTCCGCCTCTCACTCTCTCACCAGCACAGCTTGTGGCTTGCAGCTTGCAGCTGCCATGAACAGCTGTCTTGGAGCCAACTAATGGACTGAAACTCCCAAAAAACTGTAAGAATAAACCTTTCCTTTCCTAATTTTGGGCGTCAGGTATTTTGTCTCAACAACGAGTAAAAAGTAACTAAAACATTCTGATAGGCTTTCCTTTATATTTTTTACTCTAACAGCTTTGAATATTTCATTTTTCTGCAGAATTTTTGGAATCTTAATTATTATGTACCTTAGTTAGATTTATTTTGGTTATTACTCTTTAGAGTTCTATATGCTTCACTTATTTGTATGTCAAATTCTTTATCCATGTTTGAGAAGTTTTCTACCAGTATTTACGTGAAGAGACTTCTAATAGTTTTTGCACCGTCTTCAACTTTCTCAATGATGCTAATCAGTATTAAGTTGTTCTACATTGCTTTATCCTGTAACTGTTGAATTGACTTTTTTGTGGTCTCTTGCACTTTTAGATATATCTTTCATTTCTTGGTTGCTAGCTGCATTCCTATCTTCTATATCTGATATTCTATCCTGGCCTTCAATTAGTTTACTGTGTATACTTTCAAAGTAGTTTCTAATCTCATGTATTTCTGTTTGAATCTGTTTC
The DNA here is from genome assembly GCA_004363535.1 of Dasyprocta punctata. Taxonomy (NCBI): domain Eukaryota; kingdom Metazoa; phylum Chordata; class Mammalia; order Rodentia; family Dasyproctidae; genus Dasyprocta; species Dasyprocta punctata. The sequence goes on along the minus strand of RJWM01044319.1, from coordinate 5,421 downwards.
ATTGATTCTATTTCTTGTCTGTGTTTGGCATTCATGGTTTCCACCATTTTCCTGAGATCATCTATTTGTTTATCTCTGTCTGCTGTAATACATTTTATTTTGATAGCCATTTCCTTTTGCACCTTAGTGATTATTTTCCTATGGCCTCTTCCATTTTTTTCTCATTTCTGCTGCTATCATTTTATACAACCCAAATTTTTGGCTTCTGATTGCCTCTATCTCTTTGTGTTCTGGATTTGTCCCGGTTAGGCTGAGCTTTTGGGTTTGCATTTTTCTTCTTCACCTTGTCATTTTCTACTCTTTAATTTATTTTTTTCTGTGATGATGCTTGTTGATTTCTTATTTTAGATAGCCTGATCCCTGATATTGAGGCTTTATTAGTAGGTGTTCATTCCTCTAGATGTCTTCTATATGTAGGTGGTTCTTAGTCTTTATGTTTATCCCAAGAACCTACCTTCCAAATATATTAAGTCTAAAGAGTTATTATCAATTTGACTTAGGGCCCATTGCTTTGATACTGGACTATGGTGATGATCATGACCCCTTACAATTGCTGTGTTGTCATGTGGGGGGAAAAACTGGTTATAGCATTATGACATCCTGGTTAAAGTAGTTTAGTTGGCAATAACAATATACAGTATATGAGATTACTTCCCCATGCTCCTACCAATGTACTATAGTTGGCGTATTGGGGACCCGGCCTAGATCCCCAATCTCCTGAACATGTCTATGATGAAGGCTTAAATAAACGAGACAAGTGGTATGATTTTAGGGCTCCAGGAGGATCAAAGCCCCTGCAGAGTTCTTGACTCTGCAGCTATCATGAGGGCTAAGACAAAGAGCCTCTCTCTGTTGCCCATATTTATTCTCAAAGCAGACAAAGAGAGGGGATACTGAGGAAAGTGCGGGAAATGAGCAGGAGCTTGGGAGTCACTTCAAAGACTTCTCCAAGTAGTAAATTGTGCCAATTAAGGAGAACTGTCTTATCTCCATGATAACATTTATGGTGGGAAAGAGAGCCTGTAGATATGTGATGCTTATAGCTGCAGTCTCTACCTATTTACTTGAGTCTGAGCCAGGTGTCATCAGTGGCGACCTTATCTTGCCTTTTGAGGTATCTCTGACATCACAGGTCACTACATACCTCCGCCAGGACCAGTGATTCATAGTGGTTCAATTACCATGAATCAGTTCCCATCGCCAGGAAAGTGGCCTGGGCCTTGGACAGGCTAACAGATAAGCAGAAAGCCAATTGTTAATTTTAAATCCTGCTCAGAGCCACTTTCAACAGGGTGAAAGATAATTCATTCTGAATTAATTTGTATTTACTTTCATAATAATAAAATTAACCAAGTCATTTTATTTTTCCTTTATTATTTCATCAAATTGTCTATACCTTTTGCACATTTTCCCATAGATTATTTTTATTGCATTTGTAATGTTAAAATGGGGTTTTAGATGTGAAATATGAGTGCTTTACTATGCGTAAATATTTACCACTCAGGTGTATTTGAATCCTGGCTGCTTTCTTTTTTGGGCATACAGCATACAGTTACTTAGCATGTTTGTATAAAACAAACTATTGGCATTTTCTTAATGATTTCTACTTTTAAAGTCACAATTAGATGATTGCCCTTCCCTTAATATATAGATATTCACCAATATTTTTCAGTTCTTTACAATAGACTTATATTAGAGAGAGAGAGTGTGTGTGTGTGTGTGTGTGTGTGTGTGTGTGTTTGACATGCAGATTTTTTGGAACAACTTTATAACCTCATTTCTGATATACAGGAAAAATTTTGATTTTTCATCTAAATTTACACTAGTTATGTCAGTAAATTATATATCTGTCTTATTTTTTCTTTTTCCATAGCATACAGTCATATTATCCACAAGTAGTGATAATTGATGGTTAGATTTCTTATTCATTTATTTAGCATTATTTTGTTGATAAGCACCTCTTATACACATTTTATGTACAATAATAAAATTGCTATTTTACAGCATTGTCTTTTTCTTCCTTTGATTTAATGGAAATGACTGTATTTCTTCCTAGATTATGTACTCTTTCTATCTAGAATAGATACTGTGATCTTTTCAAGAATGATTATTTCTATTCCTTATTTCTTTTTTGTTACTAAATATCTTTAGTACATAATACTTACATTCAACTTAGAGAATAAGTTCATGTACTTAATGTAGCTTAATTCTTTCTGTTTCTAATCTGTTAAAAATTCAACTGTTTTCAAATAAAAACAGAATTGAAAATTTTATTCCTTAGGGTTTTATTGTCATCTAATATTATTGCATGTTTTTCTTCTATGATATATTAATAGGACTAATAGTACTAAATCAGACTTCCTAGTATTTAATCATTCATGCTATTTTTTAAAAAAATTCTCGTAGTGGTTTTTTCATCTGTTAAATGAGCCACAAATTTTAAAGACCACATAAGAATAACCTTGACTTGAAAATACATCTTACAATAGCAGATATACGTATGTGTTTCCCATTATAGTTTATGGAAATGCATAATCCAAACCTTTGTTGCATGGAGTTGACCTGTAAAAGTTAGAGGAATGTATGACTATATTGTCATTTATTAACTTTTTGATTATTTTTATTGATTTGTTTGCAGTACATAATTATTACATGTATATGACATTTCTTAATTCTTCAAACTTCCCCACCCTCCCTCATTCTGGTTTGTAGTACATGATGATCACATTCTTCAAAGGGACTTGGTGCATGTACACAGCATTTCATACCTGCTTCTTTTCTAATTTCATTTCTTTCCCCTCCCTTCCCTTTTCCTCTCAGTTCTCTTCCTTTATGCCAAAGATTAATCTCACTATTTTCTCTTGTCTAGTTTTTATTTGTCAGCTACTCCTCAGACAAAGGACTAATGTGTAGACTATGTAAAATGGTCAAAAACTGGACTTTTAAAATTGAAGACCTAACAAAAATTGAGCACCTGAAATTAATACCTGCTTCTTAGATAAAAATAAAAAGTAAAAATGGCCAATAAATACATGAAAAAATGTTCAGGATCACTGGTCATTCAAGAAATGCAAATTAAGAGAGCTTGCCAATCCCCCACCCCCAGCCGGGTTCTCCTGACACTGTAGGCCTGGGACTTGCCCAGGCTTGACTGTCAAAGTGGTTGTCATTCTGAACTTGCAGACAGACCCGTGCTCTGGGCGGCATCAGTCTGGAGTACTCAGCCTAGCTTCCCGGGACCAGGAGGCCTTGGCCCCCGACTCAGTTAAGGCAGAGGCTCCACCCACATGCCCCGGGAGACCACCCTCCCTTGCTGCGTGCAGGGCCCAGCTCAACTGGGTCCCATGATTCAGCACAAACCAGGAATCGGCACGACCCTCAAGGGAATGCCTGGCCAGTCTCGGACACAGAGGTACGCAGCGCAGCACAGATCAGCCAGGGACCCCAGAGTTTCTCACCTGTGACTGATCAACATAGCTGCAGGAACTTGGAGAGCCTGCACTCCCCACACCAAAGCGCCAAGCATGCTCGAGCTCCATATTTCAGTGGAGCAGCTTGTGCGTGCACCATTCCAGAGCTCGCCAATCCCCCCCAGCCAGGTTTCTCCCAGCACTGCAGGCCTGGGACTTGCCCAGGCTTGCCCTGGCAAAGCGGTTGTCGTTCTGAACTTGCAGACAGACCCGGGCTCTGGGCGGCATCACTCTGGGGTACTCAGCCTAGCTCCCCGGGAGTGAGAGGCCTTGGCTGCCCACTCAGTTAAGGTGGAGGCTCCACCAGCATGCCCCAGGAGGCCACCCTTCCTTGTTGTATGCAGGGCCCAGCACGACCGGGTCCCATGATTCAGCATGAACCAGGAATCGGCTCGACCCTCAGGGGAATGCCCGGCCAGACTCGCAGGACACAGGGCCACATAGATTCTAGAAGAAAATGACAAAACGAAAGAACAAGAGGCAGTCTTTGTCCCCCAGCCCACAAAGAACAAACCCAGGAGACAATGAAATGAAACACAGTGGGAGTCACACAAAGGGAATTTCCGAAATGATAGAAAATGCAATAAAGAAACAGCTTGATGAAGTTATAGAGAAATTCAAATCAGAAATATTCTCTCAGCTAAAAAATGAAATGACAATCATTATTAAAGAAATGTTATGTGTATCTAAAGAAGAGCAAGATAAAAAAATAGGAGAAATTAAGAAAAAAATCAAAACCTTGAATGAACAATATAAGACACAAACAGAATACATGAAAAAGATGCAAAGGGAAGTGCAGAAATGAAAAACTTCATGGAAAGTCTGAAAAACTGCTTAAACGAAGCTGAAGATAGAATCTCAGATCTTGAAGACAGCATGGGAGATCATGGCCACGAAGGAAAAGATCTCCTAAAAATAGTAAGGAACCAAGAAACAACAATTCAAAACCTGCAAGACAATGCCAAGAGAAATAACATACGATTAATAGGCATAAATGAAAAAGCAGGGGTCAATACTAATGACCTGTGAAGACTATTCACAGAAATAATAGCAGAAAACTTTCCAAACATGGGAAGAGAATCTGAAATACCGGTAACTGAGGCATACAGAACCCCAATTAACCACAACCAAAGTAAATACTCACCCAGACATATAATATATAAGGTATCAGAAATACAGCACAAGAACAAAATACTAAAAGCTGTCAGAGAAAAGAAACAGATCACCTACAAAGGAAAGCTCATCAGAATCATGGCAGATTTCTCAACACAAACCTTTAAGTTAAGAAGAGCTTGGACTGAAGCATTTCAAACACTGAAAGAAAACAACTTTCAACCCAGACTGATGTACCCTGCAAAACTATCTTTAAAAATTGATGGAGAAATAAGATACTTCCATGACAAAGAAGAACTGAAGAAATTTATGGCCACCAAACCAACACTACAGAGAGTACTGAAAGACACTCTAGAAAGAGACAAAGATAGCCACAATCTTAAGAACAACAAAAGGGAACCACTAAGCAGGGCATGCAATTAAACAGAAAATGTAGAAAACCAACAACAGAAAGATATCATGACAGGGATGAGCCAGTACATATCAGTTTTATCAATCAATGTAAATGGTCTCAACTCACCAATAAAAAGAAACAGACTTGCAGAGTGGGTTAAGAAACAAAATCCAATAATATGCTGTGTACAAGAAACACATTTAGCTAAAAGGAAACTCACAGACTAAAAATCAATGGCTGGAAAACAATACTCCATTCAACAGGAACCCAGAAAAAAGCAGGGGTAGCTATTATGTTGGCAGAAAATGCAAACTTCAAATCGAGAATGATCAAAAGTGATAAAGAAGGTCACTATATACTTAATAGGTGAAAATTTCAAGTGGAAGAGATTACAATCATAAATATATATGAACTGAATATGGGAGCACCCAAATATGTAAGACA
>RJWM01044318.1:0-13327 GCA_004363535.1 Dasyprocta punctata | reverse complement strand
GAGATGAAGGAGGCCATCAGGAAGATTTGGTGCCAGAGATCATTTTTGATTGTAAAGTGGATCACCTGAAAGTCACTCCTACTCTTCACTTCTCACACTGCCCAAGAGATATTTGCTGTAATGTTTATTAAAGCACGAACTTCCTTTGAAAAATAAAAATGGATATTAATATCAGTTCATTAATGTTGTAATTTACTTTAAAACATAAGGGTCTTTCGGTTCATGAACTCATTTCAAATTCTAGGGAAGATGGCTCAGTTGCATTCAGCACCCACTGTGGAGTTTGCAAAGGGAAGTAACATTTCGCAGACAGAATTGTTCATGAACAGAAGCATCTGTGACCTGAGGTATTACTGTAGTTTTAGTGTAGTTCCATTTTTGGTTCTTTATGTTTTTTGTGTGTACCTTCCTCCCATGTTTTGAGCCATTACTTCCTTCTTTGTGTATACTCACATTTTGTTTGATGTTAGAATTCTTTGAGCTTTTCCATTGGCTACTATCCGAGCTCACCTTTGCAATATCTTTTTACTTTTCTTCCACAGTGAATCTCCAGAAATACATAATCCACTTTCATCCAGATTATGCCAGACCTAAAGGATCCATTTGGGCTTGGTTTCCTTGCAGTATTTTCATAAATATAAAAGATTCCAAAATTCATCATCACATTTTCCTACTCTGTTTAAGATACTATATACTTAACCTAAAAATTTAAAAAAGCAAAATGTGTTTTTTATAAGGCTTACACAAACAAATAATAAAAACATTTTATATAGTGATAAGGATAATGCAAAACTGAAAATGCTTTTCTAAAATATTTTAATGAGATTATTCTAAAAATCACAAAATTTTAATAATGATAGCAATATAATAAGGAAATGTAGTGATGATTACCAGTAAGGAAATCACGCAGTTTATTTTCTACTCTGAGTCAAATGTGGGCATAAAATTTCAAAGAAACAAGAGACATATAATGGAATTGTATCTGGTGACCTGTACGCCCGGTTAATGGCAAATGAATGGGAAACATGGATATACCAGCGAAATGGATTATAGCTAGGATATTGTGGAATCTGCACAATAGCTTGGTGTGATGAGATTGTAAGCAGAGGTACAAATGCTACAACTGAAGAGAGAGACTTGACACAGAGTACGCTTACATTGGTTTCATTCATTACCATCAACACAAAAATAACATATAACCAATCTCCTATATAAATTCTATGCAACTGCATATTTATATATCTCTCTAGAACTCAAAGATGTTTCCACAGGATTAATTTAACATCTGATTGTTTAATAAAATGAGGCGTATGTTTTCATAAAAATAGCAAGACTATCTGGAATAAGACATCGTATTATCAAGTTTAGAGAAAAAACAGACAACAATTAAATGAGTACATAAGCACTGTATATCAAAGATAGCAAGAGGCATTATAGCAGCTATTACTGATCTCCTACTATCTTGTTTTGAAGTCCTGTATCATGTTCATTCTTTGTTTTGACTGACTATATTCTGGTTTATTTTGTTTGGCTTTATTCTCTTCAAAAAAAAATCATTGCACTGCATGCAGAGAGAAAATGTACAGAAATTCAAAAGGAGAGAACTGATTGGAGATGTATTGGAGATAGATATATTTTGTATAGATATTAAACATTCAATTTATGAGAAATGAGACTCTACCTAACTCTGTTTTTCCTCAGACAAAAAACAAAATCTTGGAATTTCCTGATTTCTCTGCCCATTTGCTGGTTCCATTCTCTGAAGATCCTTAAGGCTTTGGGATGTGAAACATTTCCCAGCTCTGTTAGCATTTTCTGTCCCCTAATTCTATCTCTTTGATGTTTTTCATTCACTACAATTATTTAGTCACATCCATGAAAAATTATGAATTCTATAATAAATGTATAATGTGATTTTATATAGATATAGATACAGATGTACACATATGATTTCACTGCACCACAATTACATATGATTCAAAGGAAGGACAGGACATATCTTTCACTTAAAATTATTTTCCACCAAATTTAAATGATTGTTTACAGTACTAGGATCATCTTGAAGCTCCTTCATTGCTTACAACGGTTGTCTCATAGGCCCTGTCTAACTATGTTTTCTTCAGGCCTTCCCTTCAACTCATCCAAATACACAAACTATAAATTCAGGTCTGAATCCGATTTGAGAGGTTTCACATGAGAACATCTACTTTTATTGAAGGTAGATCTCTGTGGATATGTGCAAAGCATGCTATGTTCATATTTGAAAATGTTACAATAGGTTTATTATCTGTGATAATTAATACGTACTTTTAATTATAATAAAAATAAAATGAGTTTCTAGTACATTGCACTCTCCAAATGTCATGTTTTTCCAGTCAGTTGATATCTTGTCTCAGCTAAGTGGGTTTAAATTTGTAAAATATTGGCTTTAGATATTTTGCTTTACTGCTATTTTGGTTGGATATTTTCACATTCAGTCCAAAACCATTACATCTATTCTTAAGCTTAGTTTGCTCTTTTCCCCTATGATGTTTACCTAAATGAGTCCTGTCATAGTGTTTATATGAGGCATTTTTCTCATGCATCCTATTGCTTTTTAAAAGACCAGGTTCCATCTTTAGTGATTCTATATCTACATCTAACTGCTAAAACTTTGCTATGCAAAAGACTTGTTTTTTAGAAATTTTCTGGTCCTTACATTATGTGGAAGTCACAAAGACTCATGTTAGTTTTTACAACTTTAAAGAAGAGCAGATTTTTAGAACTCCACTGTATTATTTCAAGGTATAAATTCCTGTGTTCAAGAAAATGTAATGCTTTCATAGACATCCAAATTAAGCAATGCACTAGACTAGAGAGTCTAGCAGTAGAAATACACTGTACAATCAAAAAAATCTCAGTAAAACTGTCTAGGCAATTCAAAGGATAAAATGTAGTTTTCCACCAAATGACAGTAGAGTTATAGGGTACATTGTGATGTACCCAAAGCACCAAAAAATAAATAGACAGAAAAACTGATGCTATGTATCAGGTATTGTATCACAACTGTATAAATTTTACCTAAAATGGATCTCACACACAAACATTCAATGTAAAATTTTTAAATGTTTATAACACAAAGGGAAAATTGTTGCAGTCTTGGATTACACATAGAATTTTAAAGTATCATACCAAATATTTTCATGATGAATGAAGATGATAGGTGGCATTTAACACAGAGCAGCAGAACAAGCTACATGACTAGGAACGAATTCAGATTGGAGGGCATAACCACAGCTCTGTGTACATTCCTGGTGAGTATCCCAGTATGTTTCTGCCTATGAGATTAGAGGTATAACCAGACACATCCTTCTGTGAACTTAGAAATACTTAGACTGAATGAAGTTTGGTAAACAATAGGCAAAACATTGAGGTGAAAAACCATAAAACACTGAACTACCAATTTCTCTTTTAATGAAATGCCAGAATAATTCATTTACACAGAATAACAAGTTTCAAATCCTGAAAGCAAGCACTAAACTTTGCAAAAGCATTTTCCTTCTTCTATTGCTGAGTAGCTTTTCATTGCTTAAACTCTAGAATTTTCTGTTTTCCTATCTTATATAGATAGGACATATAATATTATAATATTATCGTATCAATATATATTATATGTATTAGACAAAAAATGACTATGAACTACCCAACAATCTATCAATAAATTCTGCTGTTATTATTACTTTTCTTATTGGTTTAATCAGGCCTAAATTATATGCTGTATATTTAGATTTTCTGAAGATTTAATGCTAGAAGAAACTTCAAATTTAAGGATTTGTATATGGTAAAGAAAAGAGTAACAGTATTAGTGTGTGTACAGGTGAGGGTGAGCTTAAACCACTTGTAAAAACTCCATAAATGAAAGGAAAAACTGAATGATGCCTATCATTTCATATTTCCTAATGTTTGTTCACAGTTACCTATTTCAACAATGTTAGTCTCTGGGATCTAGTACCCTGATGCTAGGTAGAGCATTGCAAGTTGCTGACTTTGTGGATTTATATTCACAACAAGTATGCATCCCTAAACATTAATTGGCTGATTTTGGTCCTATGTCATTTCTTCCTTTAAATTTTGTAAAAACTAGCTCAGGACTATTGCAGGCTACATTACTATCCTTCCTATTCTTCAGAAAGCTGGGAGATCATAGAGTATGCAGTTTTCTAAACCACTCTTTCTAGAACTTAGAGGCTTTCATAGAAATAGCGTCTGAGCCACGCACATGCAAAAGTGGAAGTATAATACTCAGACATTCCCGGGACATTACCATGGACAAGGTCACGGCAGTGCATGGCCAGGAACTATTTAAAGGTGCCTCTGGGAAACAAAACCACAGAGCTTTTAAAGCTTCCTGAACTGACACTTAACGTTTATATATTGTTCTTCTAAAGTTAATTTTCTGCAATCACAGACATAAAATTGGTGGTGCCTATTGCTTAAAATATATGTTCATTTTTAAAAGGATTTCAAAGTCCTTTTTGTTTCTTCAAGTCTGGTCTCACGTAAAAAGCGTGAACTAGGTATTCAAACTTCCTTCCAGCTTTTCTGATGGATAAAGTCCTACCTGTTGCATCACAGACAGGTTTAGTAGCTGAAATCCACCCTTCTTGGAAATCCATACAAATTTTGCTATGTTAAGATTTCCAAAATATTTTCAGTGAATTAATATGGGTGCATTTGAATACCTGAATATTGAATATCATTTCAGATTTTTGTATAGTACAAAAATTGTTAAGGTGAGTGTTTAAGCAGGCAGTTTTCTGATGCAGCCTGAGTGCAAACTTACGATCACTCAGACCTGATGGTCTTGAACTGTGTCAGCTTGTTGAGGAGATTCCCATCAACCATGATTTACATAGATTTTATATTTATTCCACATAATTCCATTCTAGACGTTATAAACTTTTTAAGTATGTAATCTTGTTACCATCAAATTCTCTGGAATTGTATTTTTTATCATACCTAGTTACAAACAGAATTTCTCATTAGAACCATAAACACGATTTTTAATTTGCCTGTGATTTCATTGTTACACATATTCCTCCCTGTTCTTACTGGGAAACCGCTCAGTTTCTGCTTGAATATCTACATTATGCTTGGCAATATTACGGAAAGCTCATTGTTCAAAATACCTGCCATTTTAGACTAATTTCATCTGAATTAATTAAGGCAAGCTTAAGGCATGTCACATACTGTTACACTAAGAAAATTTAAATATGTGGTGGAACTATACTTTAAATATAAGAGCATGCACTGAATGCATAAGTCAGTAGATGTGCAGATAGTTTATGTATTATTACTGTTATGATGTATACATTGTATCAACTTGAGAAGTCTAGAAGCTTAATTAGGTAACCCAGCAGCTCTACATCCTGGGGTGTAGAGCACAAGCAGTTATCTGTTCATTGTGTCAATTTGAGAAGGTCAGAAGTTTAACTGAGAGACTCAGCAGGGAGCCAGGGTTCTTACTTTGTAAATATTCTCATCCTGTGCTAAGGAAGGCAAGGAGATTTGTGAATGCTACACCCACCCTGGTGGGAGGGGGGGTGTCCTGCATACAATATAAGGGAGAAAAAGAGGCTTGCTCTTGCCCCCCCTTTTACTCTGTCCCTATTTTTCTCTGGCTGCTGCCTTGAAGTGTTGCCCCAGTGTCATGCCACCCTGCCTTGGAACCAGCTGATTATGGACTGAAACCTCTAAAAACTGTAAGCTAAATAAACCTTTCCTTCTCTAATTTAGGGTATCAGGTGTCTTGTCTCAGCAATGAGGGAAAAGTAATCAAGACAACAACCAAAGAAATAAAGTACATATTTGGTTATATTTTCAAAGCTGTAAAGAAGTGAAAAAAATCTAACAAACAAAGTATAGAGATAAGAGTTTTAAAATAACCAATCAAAAATTATCTTAATTTCACTTACTAAAGAATGTCAAAATTGAAATTTATCAGAATCCATTCATTAAATTATGTAGACTAACTTTTCATTAATTTTTTTGGACTTGGCTTTATATACAAGAATGAAAATATGAGAGGAAAATAAGTGCTGTTGCTTTTGTATGAGCCTTGAGTTTCACATTGCTTTGTGGATTTCTCATTGTATTCTAAATTATGTAATACTCTGTTTGTGGTTTAGAGGAAAAGGAGGTTTAACAAAGTGAACAGTTAGTTCAAGTATTGTAATTGTTCCATTTATTTTACTTTCTTCAAGGTTTGTGTCATTTCTGTGTAATCATCATTCTAATCACTTCTTCAGTGCTTGAATAATGTTTTTATTTCTTCATTTATGATTTTAGTTTCCTTAAGAGTTTTTCATACCATTATTATTATCAATTCAATAATATATTGTTTTAATTAGAATTGCTCTCTTCATTTGAATTTTAACTTTCGCTTTGAAATTATACTATCAGGAATGACACATCATGTATATTTTCAAAACTGCTCTCCTTGTTTCGGGACAAGTAGATCTTTACCATTAACTAATTATGTAAGTGTCATAATAAATGTAAATGGCTTTTTAATTTTTTCAAAACAAATCTTTTCAAAATTGTTTCAGCTAAAATTAAGAAAAATGCATAATTATTCCCATTACTACACTATAAAAGCATACAAATATAGATTTGTCTAACGACATCATGAATATGAAACAATGTTTCCATAATTCAAGAAAAATTGACATTATGATTCTATGCATGATTCTTTACAAGTATATTCTGTTTATGGTTATTAGGCTGTTAATTTTTCACTCAAATTTGTTTTCTTTCTACTAGACATTTAAATTACCTGTGAAAAACATATACCCAGGTTAAATATATGGAAAACCAAAGAATATTTTGGAATTCATTCTTTTGGAGCTTTCTGTTGACAAAAACACACGAATATTTTGCTTTGTGCTTTTCTCATTCTGTTTTGCTGCTTTGTTGGTAGGAAATGCTCTGATTTTTATTTCTATTCTGTGCAGCTCTCTTTTTAAGCAGCTCATGTACTATTTCCTTGGACACTTATCTGTCATGGATATCTGCTACACCTCTAGCGTTACACCCAAACTAATTAGTGGCCTGTTAGAGAGGACTAAGTCCATTTCCTACAGTGATTGCATGGTGCAAGAGTTTATCATGCACTTCTTTGGCTACATTGTGGTCTTCATTATCACAGCCATGGCTTTTGATCTCTATGTACCATCCGCAAACCTCTCCGCTACATGATCATCATGAATAGGTAAATGCAACTTCTTAGTCCTGGCTGCTTGGGCTGGTGTAGCTGCCCATTCCTCTCCTCAACTGTCTATGACAACGTCTCAGCCCTTCTGTGGTCCTAATGACATTACCACTACTTTTATGATATTTTTCCTTTGCTGAAAATTGCTGTACTGATACATACATTACCAGTGTCCTTGTGGTTGCTAATTCAGGAATCATTGCGCTAGTCACCTTTGTGGTTTTATTTGTTTCTTATGGCATTATATTATCCATTCTAAGAAATCATTTGGCAGAAGGAAGACACAAAGCCCTCTCTACCTGTGGGTCTCACATCATTGCAATAATCTTATTTTTGGGGTCTGAAATCTTTTGTTACCTTAGACCTCCTACTGCTTTACCTGAAGTAAAGTGGTCACACTGTTTTACACAATCTTTTCTCCTATTTTCAATCCCTTACTCCATATGCTTGGAAATACAGAGATGAAAAATGCAATGAGAAAAGTTTGCTGTTGGTTTTCAAAGGATACATGGGGTTAATTTCAAAACTCTTAACTGTACACTTTAGAGACTAGATGTGAATTAAATAGCTAGCAATTATGTCCTTGACTGTGTTAGTTTTACTGCCTTGATGGAATGAGGAAGAACAATAGCAGTTGGACATTTGAAAGGATGAGCAATCAAATGCTACTGCTGGCAAAAGAATGTTGGAATATTAATGTTTGCTTTATTGAGATGATGTACATGAAGTTACTTGCTAAACAAAACCTGAGTCAAATCAAGTAATCTGAAACTATATGGAGAAATAATGTATGTTGCAAAGAAGTTTTGATTATAAATGAATTTTTAGTAGTAAGACATTGAAATCTTCAATTGAAATAGTGTTTTTTACTTTTCTGATATGATATGCATATATATTGTCTATATATCATCTGTCTCTCTATATATAACTCCATCTATCTATCTCTCTTATCTAATGAATTGAGAAATCAGTTATGCAATAATAAATCAGTATATTAGAATTCATTATAAAGTGGATCTCATGGTTCAACACTTTGACTTCCCATGAAAATATATTAACTTGTGGAAAGAAAATAAGGAAATAATTCAGGATACAAAAACATTATTGCTGATTAAGGAAATCAGTCTATATGTATAAGAAGAGGACATTTTTAAGAGCTTTCATAGAGGAATCAGAAGATAATTTCATAACAGGTATATTTGCTTATGAAAGAGTTCTCAGAAAACACTATTTGAGAATCATGGCCAGAGTGATTATGGAGAATGGGCTTGATAAGAGGTTCATATGAAAAGGAAGGTGAGCCCCTGGAGACCTCTGCAGTGGGGTGAGTGGACCTTTGCCCCAGCAGCACCTCTCCTACCCCAGAGACTTCTGCAGCCTTCAGATCACTGACAGCAGCACTTCTCTCTCCACACCCATGTCTTCAACGACCCAGGGACCATCAGCATTCTGTCCACCACCTGTAGAACCCTGGCGGCTGGTGGAAGCCTCAGGAAGCCTTCACCCACACAGAGGACCTCAGCGGTCCTGTGACTGTGTGGTAAGTTCCCCCTTCAAGTAGAGGACATCAGTGGATCAGCAGGAACAGCAAAGAGCCCTCCCATTCAGCTGTAGGACTTTGGAAGCCCTGCAAGAGTGTAGGTGAGCATTTCTCCCATACAGAATACACAAGGTGGGATAAGGAGAGGGTTGAAAATGCCCCCCACCAACCTGGAGAAATTGAAAGGGTCTAGGAGATCCCCTGTGACACATTAGGGTCCCAGCTGCGGTACACAATATAACCAGGTAAATCTGGCAGCATGGAACAGCCTAAAACCACAGTAACAATAAAAACTAAGGGTTGGCTTACATCAATACTCCTAGGCTAGTCAGCCTAGGGAGAATATAAGACTCACCCAAAAGGACCTGTAGGAGGAATCCAGGTAAGTAGCCCTTCCACTTCATTGAGGGACTCAGCAATTGGACAAAAATCACTTATACCGTAGGGCCCTAAGACACACACAACAGTTACTAGAGACTAGTGGGATTGAAAGACCAAAATATTAACCTAAAAGGTAAAAATGACACGATGAAAAAGCAAACTGCAACCTCAAACATCCAGTCCATCAGGAACAAGTATAGGGGACATTGAAATAGAGGACATCGGTAGTCTCACAACTGAAATCTCTGAAAAGATAGCAAAAGAAACAAAGAAACAAACCCATGAAGCTATAGAGGAAATCATTACAAATAATCTCTCAGATAAAGAAAGAAATGGCAACCTTAGTAAAAGAATTACTTGGCATAGCTATAGAAGACAGAGATAAAAAAAAAAAGTACGGGACCATGGGAAAATGATGGAAACCTTGAATGAGCAACTTAGGAAAGAAATAGAATGCATGAAACAAATTCAAGGAGATATCCAGGAAATAAAATACTCCATTGAAAGTTGGAAAAACTGTTTAAATGATGCTGAGGATAGACTCTCAGATCTCAAAGACAGGATCGCAGCTAGCAATCATGAAAGGGAAGAATTTGTAAAACTAACAAGGGAGCATGAAATAACAATTCAACAGCTTCAAGATGATGCAAAGAGAACCAGTATAAGACTGATAGGTGTCAATGAAAATGCAGGAGTCACTGCAACTGACTTAAAAAATTATTCACAGAAGTAATAGTGGAAAATTTCCCAAACATGGGAAAAGAATCAGACATGCACATAGTGAGGCATATAGAATGCCAAACAGTCATAACCAAAATAAATCTACAACCAGACATATAATAATTAAGATCCCAGACATACAACATAAAAATAGAATACTAAAAGTTGTTAGAGAAAAGACACAACTCACCTATCAAGGAAAGCCCATCAGAATCATGGCAGTCTTTTCAGCACAAACACTCAAGTTAAGACAAGCTTGGAGTGAAGTATTTCAAACCCTGAAAGAAAACAAGTTTCAACCCAGATTGATGTATCCTACAAAACTTTCTTCCAAAATTGATGGAGAAATAAGATATGTCAATGACAAAGAACAACTGAAGAAATTCATGTCTACCAAGCTGACCCTAGAAAGAATACTGAAAGACATAATAGAGACAAAATGACTACAATTCCCAGAACAACAACAGAAAAAAATGACCAGGCAGGGTAAACAATTAAATGAGAGGTAAAAGAAGGAAACCAACAATAGGAAAATAGCATTGGTTAAGGAAAACACAGATGAAATGGACTAATTCCTAGAATTAGTTAAGCCAATATATATCAGCTATATCCATCAATGTAAATGGCCTCAGTTCACCTATTAAAAGAAATAGGCTAACAGAATGGATCAAGAAACAAGATCCAACAATATGCTGTATACAAGAAGCACATCTGACTCAAAAGGAAACTCATAGACTAAAAGTCAAAGGATGGACAACAATACTCCACGCAACAGGAACCCAGAAAAAAGCAGGCATAGCTATTCTGTTTGCAGACAGTATAAACTTCAAACCAAAAATGATCAAAAGAGATAAAGAAGTCATTACATACTTGTTAGGGGAAAATTCAAGAGGAACAGCAAACAATCTTAAATATATATACACCAAGTACAGGAGCACCCAAGTATATAAGACAAATACTAATGAACATGAAAAATCAAATATACAATAACACAATAATAACAGGGGACCTTAATACCCCATTGTCAAATAGGGATAGATCAACTAGATAAAAAGTTGGCAAAGAAATAACAGAACTGAATCAAACCTGTGAACAAATGGATTTAGTAGATGTTTACAGAGTGTTCCATCCAACAACATCACAATACACATTTTTCTCAGCTGCACATGGGACATTCTCTGAAATAGACCATATACTAGCCCATAGAACATGCTTAAGTAAATGCAAAGGGACTGAAATTATCCCATGCATATTATCTGACTATAGTGCACTGAAATTGGAAATTAACAGTAAAATAAATTGCAAAACCTACATAAACACATGGAAATTAAATAACGACCTCTTGAACAACCAATGGGTTACAGATGAAATTAAAGAAGAAATTAAACAATACCTAAAATTCAATGAAAATGCAGATAGAACATACTGAAACTTGTGGGACACGATGAAAGCGGTCCTCCAAGGAAAATATATAACAATAAATTGTCACATCAAGAAAAAAGAACAAGCACAAATAAACAACCTAATACTACACCTTAAGCTTCTATGAAAACAAGAGCAAGTCAAACCCAAAGCTCTTAGAAGAGAGGAAATTATAAAGATCAGAGCAGAAATTAATGCAATGGAGACTAAGAAAACAATACAAAGAATTAATGAATCAAAGAGCTAGTTCTTTGAGAGAATAAACAAAATGGATAAACCTCTACCCAACCTTGTCAAGAAAAAGAAAGAAAAAACTCAACTTCATGCAATAAGGAATGAAAAGAGAAATTGCTACAGATCCCAGAGAAATTCAAAAGATCATGAATACCTACTTTGAAAATCTTTACTCACATAGGGTGGAAAACACAGACAAAATGGACAAATTCCTAGAAATGTATGAACTACCAAAGCTGAGTCAAGAAGATATAACAATTTTGAATAACCCAATATCAGCTACTGAAATTGAAAACGTGATTTAAAACTCACCAACAAAGAAAAGTCCAGGTCCTGATGAATTCATAACTGAATTATACCATAAATTTAGAGAAGATTTAATGGCAATACTCCTCAAACTCTTCTATGAAATTGACAGGGAAGCAATCCTCCCTAACTCATTCCTGGAGGCAAGTATTACTCTGATACCAAAACCAGAGAAACACCCAACCAAAAAGGAGAACTATAGGCCAATTTCCCTCATGAACACCAATGCAAAGATTCTCAATAAAATACTGGCAAATAGAATGCAGCAAATCATCCAGAAGATTATACATCATGACCAAGTAGAGTTTATTCTAGGAATCCAGGTATGGTTCAACATATGTAAATCAATAAATGTAATGCACCACATCAATAGTGACAAAGACAAAAATCATATGATCATCTCAATAGATGCAGAAAAAGCTTTTGATAAAGTCCAACACTTGTTCATTATAAAAACCTTACAGAAACTTGGAATATATGGTATCTACTTCAATCTGATAAAAGCCATCTATGACAAACTGTTATGGATTAAAAACTGGTGGTCAACTTAGCACCAGCTGAATTAATTCAGTTGGTGTTGAATAGAGATGGCCCACCTGAAGAAAGTTGCCAGCATAAATAGAGATGTGGAGAAGAAGAGCGAGGCGTTGTGGGTTCTTTCAAGAGTTGCTGTTTCGAACCGCTGGTTCTCCTGGAGGTGCTTGTCATGCTGGCTTCCCCAGTATGGATTCGGCCATTATCATAGGAGGAGCTCAGGACCTCATCAATGAGAATGGCTGTGGTTCACGTTGCAGGAGCCTTCCTCCTCACATTGTGCATCGCTTCCTGGCTCCGGAGAGGAAGCTGTGTGCTGGAGAAGCTTATCACACTGGGCTTCCTGACCTGTGCTCAACTGTTCTCATCGTCAGAGGAACTCAGGACCTCTTTGCCGCTGAGGATGGCTGTGGTGCTCTTCAGGGCAGCCCTGCTTCTTCTTTTGAGCATGACTTCTTGACTCCGTGTAGAACCCTCAACTCACTGCACAGCTCCTTCACCCCGCTGGCATAGACTTTCTAGTTCCACCGCTGACCTTTGACCTTCCCGGCACAGAACCGTAAAATATACTGGTGTGAGTCCTCATTGTGGGCTCTTAGATTTCCAGTTGGATTTGTGGGAGGCATTGCCATGCATTTTGGGTCTCTAGCTGGACTCTGGCAAGACATTGCTGTGGGATCCAGGCCCTCGGCTAAATATCCTGGGTCTTAGTGTTGTGGACAGATTTTCCTGCACTTTCTTGTGTTTAACTCTGGGTGATTATTATAAAACAGTATTACAAATCCTGTGTCCTTTATGCAGTTGTTCTCCCTGTAACCCCTGACTACAACACAAACCAACAGCCAACATTATACTAAATGGACAAAAACTGAAAGCTTTCACTCTAAAATCAGGAGCAAGACAAGGATGTCCACTGTCACCACTCCTGTTCAATATAGTTC
>RJWM01044317.1:0-13326 GCA_004363535.1 Dasyprocta punctata | reverse complement strand
TTTCCTTCTAACACACAAGAGGACACAGAAAGCAGAAGTCATGGTGCAAACCTTCAGAGGCAGATCATAAGGGCCAGGCAGCTTCTTGTCCACTCTCCTGGACACTCACATTGGAGAAGATGGATGGGCTGCCGTGTTGTGAGACACTCAAGCAGCTAAGAGAGCACCCTGTGCTGGAAAAAGTGAGGACTCCTGATCAAGGCTCTGTAAGGAGCGTCATACCAGAGGACCTTGCTGATCACCCTAACCATTACCACAGGAGACCATCCACTGAAGCCACTTTGAATTTCTAATCCATAGACCTTGGGATAATAAATATTTATTGTATAGCAACTATATTTTGTGATGATTTATTACACAGCAGTAGACCTAAATAAGTGAAAAAACAGACCATGTTCCACATTGTTAAAATGTCAATGGAAGCCAGTGTGGTGGGCAATTTAGTCAGACGGTGTCTAGAAAGAAATGAAAAAAGGAAGGAAGGAAGGAAGAAAAAGAGAAGGAAAGGAAAAGAGAAGAGAAGCAAGAGGAGAGGAAGGGAGGGAACGGAAAGAAGGAAAGGAGGTAAAAAGGGAGACAGGGAGGGAGGGAGGAAAGAGAGAGGAAACAGGCACGCTGGAGATTTAGCTCAGTGCAAAGGCCCCTGGGTTCAATTCTCAGTACCACCAAAAAAAAGGAAGGAAGGAAAAAGGGAGGGAGGGAAGGGAGAAAAGAAAGAAGCCCAGCGTGGTGGCGCACACCTTTAATCCCAGCACTCAGGAGGTTGAGGTAGGAGGAGCATTGTGAGTTCGAGGCAGCTTGGGCTACAACGTGAGCAAGCCCAGCCTGAACTTCATAATGCGACCCTGCCTCAAAAAAAATAGGGCCAGGAGTTTGGCTCAGTGGCTTAAGCACCTACCTGGCAGGCGCAAGGTTGTAAGTTTGATCTCCAGTACCAAAAAAAAGAAAAGAAAGAAAAAGCAGTTGAGGCTGGAGATATAGCTCAGTGAAAAGCTTCCTGTACTACAAGAGAAAAAAAAAAAAGAAAGATCAGGGCCGGTTGGTGCATACCTGTAATCCCAGCACTCTGGGAGGCTGAGATAGAGGAGGACTGCAAGTTGGAATTGCATCTGGGCAACTTTGCAAAATTTTAAAATAATACAAAGAGTTGGGGATGTAGCTATGTGATAGAAGATCTCTTGGTTTGATCCTCAGTGTCATAGAAAGGGGGTAGGGGTAGAGCCAGCACACATGCCTATAATTCCAGCACTTGAAGGCTGAGGCAGGAGGATCGCCATGAGTTCAAGGCCAGCCTGTGCTATATAGCAAGACTCTGTCTCAAGAAAAAAAAAAAAAAAAAAAAAAGTGGGGGTGGTTGGAACGACTTAACTATCCAGAGAAAACACTGGACCCTCAATACTGCTTGCATCATAAAAATATAAAGCACAAAGAAAAAGTTTATAAATTTGACCTCTTTTTTGGTTAGATCTGCAATACATTCCTTTATACTTTACAATGTTGACTTCAAAAGTAAAAGCATCTGTTCTTCAGACACTGCTAAAAAGAAAGACAAATCATGGATTGAGAGAACATATATGAAGGGCCAGGAGTTTGGCTCAGTGACTTAAGTGCCTGTCTGACAGGTGCGAGGTTGTGAGTTCAGTTCCTGGTGCCGCAAAAAAAAAAGAAAAAAAAAAGAGAGAGAACATATTTGTAATATGTATACCCGGCAAAGGACTTGTATATTAAAAATATAAAGAACTCTTCAAAATTGTTTTGTTTTGAAGCTGGGTGTGGTGGCACACACCTTTAATCCCAGCACTTGGGAGGCTGAGGTAGGAGGAGCCTTGTGAGTTCGAGGCCAGCTTGGGCTACAACACAAGCGCACGACTGGCCTGAGCTACACAGTGCGACTCTGCCTCAAAAAACCAGGGCTGGGAGTTCAGCTCAGTGGCTTAAGTGCCTGCTCTGGCAGGTGCAAGGTTGTGAGTTCGATCCCTGGTGCAAAAAAAAAAAAAAAAAAAACCAGGGCCGGGAGTTTGGCTCAGTGACTTAAGCGTCTGTCTGACAGGTGCAAGGTTGTAAGCTCAATCCCCAGTGCCACGAAAAAAAAATTGTTTTGTTTTGAGACAGGGTCTCACTGTGCAGTTCAGGTTATCTTTAACTCATTATGTAGCTCAGGCTGGCCTCGAACTCTCAGTGATCCTCCTGCCTCAGTCTCCCAAGTACTAGGATCACAGACATGCACCACTAAGCTTGGCTACATGCCATTTTTTAAGGGCAAAAGATTTAAACAGACATTCCACGAAAGAAGATATATGGTCAGCTGGGCATGGTGGTACACACCTGTGATCCCAATACTCGGGAGGCTGGGGCGGGAAGATCACTGCAAGTTCAAGACCAACGTGGGCTACAAAGTGAGTTCAAGGTCAGCCTGAACTGCAGAGTGAGACCCTGTCTCAAAAAGATAAATAAATAATCTTTTTTTGTGTGTGTGTGTGGCACCGGGGATTGAACTCACAACCTCACGCCTGTCAGATAGGCACTTAAGTCACTGAGCCAAACTCCCAGCCCTGGTTTTTTGAGGCAGGGTTGCACTGTGTAGCTCAGGCTGGCCTTGCACTCGTGTTGTAGCCCAAGCTGGGCCTCGAACTCACAGTGCTCCACCTACCTCAGCCTCCCGAGTGCTGGGATTAAAGGCCTGCGCCACCACACCTGGCTTAAATAAATAATTTTAAAAAATATATTTATATATGGTCAACAAAATAAGCACATGAAAAAATGTTCAACACCTTTCAAACCTAGGGATATGCAAGTTAAAGCTGCAATAAGCTGCCATCACACATGGATCCATGAAAATGGGTAAACTTTATAACACTGGGGATGAGGGAACTGCTCAGTGCTACAGCATTTGCCTACCAGAACCAGATCCCAGGTTCAACCCCGACCACCATAAAAAGGAAAAGAAAATATGAATTTGGTAAAAGGATGACAATATCTAGAGAATGTGGAGCCAGGCATGGTGCCTGTAATCTCAGCACTCTTAGAGGCTGAGGCAGGAAAATCACAAATTAGAACACAGCCTAGGTAATCTATCAACTTATCAAAACCCTACCTTAAAAATTTAAAAAAGATAATAAAAGGACTTAGTGCAAAGTCCCTGGTAATGCTCCCAAAGAAATGAAAGAGAGAGAGATAAAGATCAGTGGCTATATGATCTGAGGTAGGAAGATTTCAAGTTCAAGGCCAACCTAGGTAACTTAACAAGACTCTGTTATAAAAGTGGGGGGTGGAGCTCAGTGTGAAAATTCTGGACTCAACCTCCAGTACAAATAAAACAAAACAAACCCCACAACTGATGGATAAACAGGTGAAGAGCCACTGCATAGGCCAGCCCAACACTGGAGGTACAGAA
Organism: Dasyprocta punctata; assembly: GCA_004363535.1. Lineage (NCBI taxonomy): Eukaryota > Metazoa > Chordata > Mammalia > Rodentia > Dasyproctidae > Dasyprocta > Dasyprocta punctata. Next base: position 9,932 of record RJWM01044317.1, on the reverse strand, counting down.
CAAAAAAGGAAGAACTCTGTATGCTAATGCAAGCCTGTAATTTCAGCTACCTGGGAGGCTGAGGAAGAAGGACTGTGAGTTTGACGCCACTCTAGACAATAGAAACATCTATTCTAAAACAACAACCAGAATGGGACATAGAAAGGTGTTCATTTAGGTATGCGTCCCCATGCGCCAGAGACATCCAGGAGGAAGTTCTCAGAGAGCCTGAAGATGAGGGAAGAACCTGCAAGTGCTACCCAGATGTCTCATTTTGGCCAACAGGTGGATGAGGTTCAGGCACTGGGGTTGGGCACACTTGGAACCCAGCAAGTGTGGAATCTGAGAGCTGAGACAGTCACTGGGTCACCTGAGACTGAGGTTCCTCAGTTGCATACAGCAGAGACATTCATGGTAAGCTATTGATACGGACCAGAGATTCAGGAATCCCTAGTACACAGTCCCCAAAGTGGAACCCAAAGTTACAGGAGTCCCCTCACTAGCTGCCTGCCAGGCCAGGGAACCCTGCGGAAAGGACAGAGTCCAAGCACATCCCAAATAGATGAGGGAGGAGGCTGGGAAGGGCCAATCAAGAGACAGCACTGAAGGCCCCAGTCAAAAGGGGGAAAACCCGGCCCAGATATCAGGAGAGGGAAGAACCCGCTAAAATATCTCCATCCCAGCCCTGGGCAAGACTGGGAACTTGGGCCAGGGACTAACAGCTAATGCCTCTGAGCTCTTAACTTTTGTCACAATGACAAACATGGAACCAGTATCTGGGCAGATCCCACCAGCCAGACATCAACCCTCAGGCAACTGACCTCCGTGCTCCCCGTGTTGGAGCTCCCAAGCTGGGCATGTGGTGGCGCTGAGTCCCTGAAGTAAACTCGGTGGCCTTCAGCAGAGCCTGGCTGCTACTGGTAAAACACACCTTCCAAGGAAATCTCAATCCTGCCAGAGAAAACGACGTGGGGGGGGGGGCGGGTTTCAGGAGGGCTCACTGCTGGGCTACAAAAAGTTCGAGACGATCACCTCCTGCACCTGCACCTCCACGTATGACTAGGACTGGAAAGCACATAGCTGTGGGGAGGGCTATCTTTTCTCTGGCTCCCCTGAGCCTGGGTGACTCCTCCATATACTCCTCTTCTCTTTAATCCCGTGGAAATGAACTCCATCGTTCCCTGAGCCTCTGAGGCTCAGCCACCGGCCCAAATCAGCTCAACCCTGATAGGTTCATACTCTAGCCTGACCCCAATCTAAGAGGTGCAGCCTCGGCGCCCACCTACAAGTGAGTACACTTCAATCCCCGAGAGGCTCCATTTATCCTCTCACCTAACTACAAACTCACACCACACCAGGGCAAATCCTTTCTCTTTTGCGACCTGAATGTCCTCACCTGAAAATAAAGTCCGTTCTAGCAATGCCCACCAGACCAACAGGTTGCAAGAACACAACGCCTTCACACTTAGATCCGGGAGCCTGCAAGGGCGGCCTCTTCTGGAAGCGTCTCCCGACCTCGGTACTCGCAGCCCGGCCAGGCCTGCTCCTCCGGCGCCCTCGCTCTCCGCTTTGCCAGTCCAGTAGCTCGCCCGGCACCGCCTGCTCCCCACCGCCCACCTGCAGGCCGCGCCCTCACCTACAATCTCTCATCCCAGGCACCGGATCTGGCCATGAGCTTGGTCGAGCCCCCAAGCTGGTCAGTCTACCCCTGGCTTCTGTAGTCACCGCGGGGGCTGGCCCCGCGCGGAGCCTCACCATGGCAACGCGACACTTCCGGGCCGCAGCGGAAGCCGCGGTGACCCGTGGGAGCCTGAAACCGGGTCAGAGGAACTCTCACCAGGGGTGGGGCCTATCCCAAGAAAATTTTGAAGGCTCGAGGAGTGTGTTGTTTTCTCCTCTCTGCGGCGCAGAATTCCTCTGGGCCCGCGAGGGATGGGAAGGATAGGTAGTCAAATGCTCTTGGAAGGATAGTCACCTGTATATATGCTGGGCTCTGAAGGAAGGAAGGGTAGGAGGTGTCCACTGTTCAAAGCAGAGGCATCATGGGTAGGCGGAGGCAGTGACGTGTGCCAAGGCAGAAAAGCCAGAACTGCATCGGAGAAATGGGCAGCTGCTTGGGTGGGGGCAGGAAAACAGGCGGTGGGTGCAGACAGTGGAGGGCGGCTATTAGGAAGGGGAGGAGGGAGAGGAGGCTTCGACGCCAGGAGCTAGACAAGAGTAGTGGAGAGGGGCACCTTCAAGGAGAGAATGATGCGCTCAGAGTGAGGCTAAAAGGCTATAGGTTTTTAGCCTGGTGAAACACGAGGACCCTTCAGGGAAAGTCCTGAAAGGGAAGAAGGAGAAAGCCCAGTGAATGAGAAAATTTTGACACAAGTCCAGAGGAAACCAGATGAGATCTTTCATAGTGCCAAGGGTGGGTGGGCAGGTGCAGTGGTACCCCACAGTTATTCTCCATTTTGGCCCCAATCTCTGTTCTCCAATGTATTAATGCGTGCCTCTCTTCCCTGCCCCTCTCCAGGTACTGGACACCCACTGTATACAGCAGGTTCTCAACCCTTTGAGGATAAAAAGGATAAGGGCTGCATAAGAAAATCTCAGTTCTCAGAATAGAGTGTTAAAGTGCTAGGAAAGCGTTCCTTGGGGTCTGGGATTGCCGTGCTGTGCTTCCAGCACCAAGCACCACTGATGCGTGCTCTGGACAGATACCCTCTTGGTCAAACTTGCCCAGTGTGAGGAGAACCTTGGCTTTGGGGCAGGTACACAGCACATATCCTGACTGGTCCCAGAAGCAGAGCCACAGATAAAATGGCCAGGAAGAGAAGGGCCCACCACGGTTCCTGTAGCATGTTCTTTGGAAAATCACTTGAAGCCACTGTGGGGCTTCCTGGGGTGGGGGCTTCCTGGCCTCTCTCTCCAGGAAGCTTCCTAATCACATCCAACCCCTAGGACTCAGGATACCCCTTCTCAGCAGCTTGCCAAGAGCAAGGTACTCCCCATCTTTTAGGTGGGAGTTTGAGCCCTGGCCCAGGTGAAGCAATCCTGGACGACAGGCCCCTTGAGGATTTCCTTCTACCTCACAGGAGATGCCAGCACCCAAAGGCAGCCAGGAATGGGATGGTGGCTTCAGGAGGTCACTAGAAGTCCCCACTGGAATCCTCTCTGCCCCTCCCTTTCAGATTAACCGAAACCTGCTAATTGTGGCAGCCCTTGCATGCTCCCCTCCCCCACAGCCTCTTCCTCTCTCTCTCTCTGTCTCCCCTCCCCCTTCCATAAGAATGATAAAGGGGCTGGTGGCCCAGAGCCGGCCTCCGGCTCTGGCCCAACCTTGCCACACTCCCAGGCAGCCCTGAGCCTCCCCTAGGCCAGGCTTTGGACCACACTGCCAGCCCCACACACACACATGGGGCCCCGCAGTGACTCCCGCCTGGGGCTCCTGGAGGCAGAGGTGCCTTCGAAGCCCACCAAGAGGAGGAAAAAGAGATACCTGCGACATGACAAGCCCCCTTACACCTACTTGGCCATGATCGCCTTGGTGATTCAGGCTGCACCCTCCCGAAGGCTAAAGTTGGCTCAGGTAAGACGATCCCCACATTCCTCCATGTTCCTGGTGGCCCCTTTCCCAGACCCTTTCCCCACTTGCCCCAGGTTTTGGTTGAACCTCAACTGCCTCCTAGCACACCCAACTCTACCAGTGTGGGAGTTGAGGGGCTCAGGCCCTGGAACCCCCAAAATTGCCCCCAGGCACATAAGTGTTCCTCCTTGTGTGTGGGGGGGTGTGCCTGGCTGTGGGGGAGGGGTGAGTGTTGCCACCCACCGGGCTCATGGTGCAGGCCACCGCCTGGTTTCAGATCATCCGGCAGGTCCAGGCCGTTTTTCCCTTCTTCAGGGATGACTACGAGGGCTGGAAGGACTCCATTCGCCACAACCTTTCCTCCAACCGATGCTTTCACAAGGTGTGGCAATCAAGGGTGAGGGTCGGAGCCCCGGGGCTGGGTGGTTGTGGAAGCCCTGACTGCCTGGAGTTGGACAGTCCCACCCAAGCCCACCACCCCCCAGGTGCCCAAGGACCCTTCGAAACCCCAAGCCAAAGGCAACTTCTGGGCAGTTGACGTGAGCCTGATCCCTCCCGAGGCGCTGCGCCTGCAGAACACCGCCCTATGCCGGCGCTGGCAGAACCGGGGCACACGCAGAGCCTTCGCCAAGGACCTAAGCCCTTATGTGCTGCACGGACGGCCCTACAGGACACCCAGTCCTCTGTCGCAGCTCAGCGAGGGCTTCAGCATCAAGTCTCTGCTAGGGCACCCTCAAGAGGAGTCACCCTGGCCCCAGCAGCCTAACCCACCTAGACAGGGCAGCCCAGCTCAGGCAGGCTTGGGATGCAGTGGGGAGGAGGTGGTGCCCACTCCACCACTTCCCTCCTCTGAGAGGCCTCTGTGGCCCCTCTGCCCCCTCCAGGGACCCACAACAGTGGAGGGGGACACTTCCCAAGGAGCAGTCGTTGGGCCCTCGCCACTGTCCCCACAGCCCACAACCTGGCCCCTCCATGTACTACAGGGTAGTCTAGAGCCTGGGGGGCTGCCCAGTGGGGAATGCAGGGCCTCCTTGTGGGGACAGCTACCCACCTCCTACTTGCCCATTTATACTCCCAACGTGGTAATGCCCTTGGCCCCACTGCCACCCACCTCCTGTCCCCAATGCCCACCTTCAACTAGCCCAGCCTATTGGGGGGTGGCTCCTGAGTCTGGGGCTGCCCCAGGGCTGCTCTGGGATCTAGACTCCCTCTTTCAGGGGGTGCCACCCAATAAGAGCATCTATGATGTGTGGGTAAGCCACCCTCGGGACCTGGCTGCCCCTGCCCCAGGTTGGCTGCTCTCCTGGTACAGCCTGTAAAGCTACCAGGATAGGGGCTCCCCCCACCCTAGCTCCCCCAGTTTGATAGGGTGCCTTGGTTAGGCTAAGAGGAGGATGTTCGCATCATTCACAATAGCCTTGAAATACCGGCCTTGTAGAGAGTCCACAATGTTTATTGGGCCAACCCAGAAAGGGTTGCAGCCCAACTATCCAGGACCCTTGCCCAGGTCAGTCATGCCCCTGCTTCCCCCACACCCAGGGGCAAAGATGGAGAAGCAGGGCTCAGCCTGGAGTAGCCCTTCTTGGTCTCACCTTCAGGCCCACCATCCATTTATTCATCCATCACCATCTGTCCCCTCCCCTTGCTGGCTCCAGGCTGGGGGAGGGAGAGCCTAATGGCAGGTCCAGCCTGAAGTCCTGCCTCCCTCAAATGTCTGGGAAGGAGGTAGCACCTTTTAGGAAAAGGGTAAGGGAATAAAAATTAGACCCTACAGTCTTGGGGTGAAGATGGTGGGGGAGATAACAGTAAAGAAATTTACAGCATTTTAATGCCAAGTCTGATTTTTGAGGGCAGAGGTGGTGACTTGGGAAGCCACTTGGCCAGGATCTGGCTCCTGTAGCTCTGGGATCTCCTGCTGTGTGCTGTGATAAGAGCAAATGGTGATAAGGAAGGAGCTCAGGGCCTCTGGCCCAGTGGGGTGGGGCACAACCATTTCTCCAGGCATAACACTCTTTTCTCTGGCCAGGGATGGGGGAGAAGAGATTGGGGGGCAGTTGTTCTTCAGAGGTCAAGCGGGTTGTCCTGGGAGATGCGATGTAGGGGCTTGTAAGCTGCCTCTGCCAGCAGAGGGGCGCCCCAGGCCCCTTCCATAGCACTGCAAACTAGAACTAAGGGGGCAGGTCCCCTGGGGGTGCAAGGACCAAGCCAGGGTCCCCATGGGGGCTGGGACTTTGGCTGCCTGGAGAGGGCGTAGGGGTGCAGGCGGTCTCCGTGAGTGCGGTGTCAGTGCTGAGAGAGGAGGGTGTCCTGGATCTTGGGGTCTTCTGTCGCCGGGCAGGTCCCAGCTCCACTTGACCCACTCGCTCGGCAAACTTGAGTGAGCACACAGTCTCCCCAAGGTCCTCCAGCCGCGTGGAGATCTGCAGAAAGCAGCACTTGTGAGCAGGCCCCATGCACACGCTTTGGTCCCCCATGCCCACACCTCCATTGGCCCCCACCTGGAGCAGGAGCACCGCAGTGGCACCTGGGCCCAGTGCTGGCTGCAGCAGGCGCGTGAGCTGCGAGTCGCGGAAGGGCACGTGTGGCCGACGGGAACGCAGTGCAGCCATCACACCTCCCAGTGCCAGCAGCGAGCGGTTGATGGTCTGTGCTTCTCGCAGGCGCTGTGCACTCTTCGAGTCCCCCCGTGGCACACTGGCCACCCCTGCCTTCCACGCACGCTCAGATCCCGCCAGGTCTACCAGGTGCAGTGTGCCTGCAGGGCTAGGGCCTCGTGGGGGGTACGCTGCCCGCAGCGTCAGAGTAACCAGGGCGTGAGAGCGTGAGCTGCGTGTATTCATGGCAGTGGCTGCAGTGGCCCTGTTGCTCCTCCCCACGCTCAGCATCTGCAGGGTGGAGTGACTGGGTTGCCTGGGTAGCTCCAGTCCCAGGATAGAGGGTAGGAGGCTTAGAAGGCCAGCCCTACCTGGTGCAGGGTCTCCAGGTTTGGCACATCCCAGTGGGTGAGGCCAGCCACCTGGATGCCCCCCTGGCTGGCTGGGCCCTGCCTCACTGCCAAGCGCTCCGGGGGCCCTGGGGCCAAAAGGTCCCTGGGGAGAAAGGGAAAGGGCTTGGTTCCTGGGCCCTAGGGATAGTTGAAGAGATCCTAGGCCAAGGGCAAGGAAAAGGGAAGAGGCCTGACCTGACAGCCTCGTTGTAGATCTCTACCATGCTGAGGGTCACTCGGTGCTGCCCTCCAGCCCCCATCTCTCGGAACAGGGATTGCAGTGCCCTAGGAGCTATGCCCGGGTCCTCAGGTGGGCCCTGAGGACAGTGTGGGGTACCACTTTGGGTTCACGTCCACACCTGGAGCCTTTCCCCCCAAGTGTGGCCCCCACCCCACCTCCATGCTGTAGGTCTTCCCAGTCCCGGTCTGACCATAGGTGAAGATGCAGACACTGTAGCCTCGGAGGCAGGACAGTACAGCTGGTTCTAGCTCCCTGAAGACCTGGTGGCAGGAGAATGGGGAGAAGTGCTCTGAGCTTCCCACCCCTTGGGTCCCTTGTCAGTATATACAAGGATAGGAAGTTCAGTGAACAAAGTTAAGAACAGAGTAATTTCCCTGCAAAGTGGCTCCAGGGATCACCAAGTCTCCCAGCAATACCCTCTGCCTTCTCAGAAACAAAAAGGAAACAGGCTGTTCAGACAATATGGAGTCCTGAGGTGTAGTTAGTAGTCCTGGGCAGCAGGGTTCCAGAGGCCAGATGCTGGGTTTAAACCATATGATCCAAAAGTAGCATGTGACTGAAGCAAGTTACTCATCCTTCCTGTGCTTCTCTTTTGTGTCATTCTCTCTGTGACACCTCTTTAGAGTTAACAGGGAATGTGTCCTAGAGGGCCACAGCAGCACTTGGCACATAGAGGGTGAGCCCAGGGCAGCTCAGGAGTGTAAGGGATAGTGACCAGCCTGGACTGCTCTAGCCCCACACTGAGAGGTGCAGCAAAGTAACTGAGCTGTGGATGGCACAGAAATATTCATCTTGTTGGCAACTGGACACAGCAGCCTTTTGTTTTTCTGTTTTTTTCTGGCACCAGGGATCGAACTCACAACCTCACACCTGCCAGGGCAGGCGCTTAAGCCACTGAGCCAAACTCCCAGCCCTGGTTTTTTGAGGCAGGGTCACACTATGGAGCTCAGGCAGGCCTTGCGCTCTTGTTGTAGCCCAAGCTGCCTTGAACTCACAACACTCCTCCCACCTCAGCCTCATGAGTGCTGGGATTAAGGGCAAGCTGCCTTGAACTCACAACACTCCTCCCACCTCAGCCTCATGAGTGCTGGGATTAAGGGCGTGCACCACCACGCCCGGCCACAGCAGCCTTTTGAACAACAACATGACCAGCTTTCCTTCCAGAAAGTTGCTGGTAACTACTAGGCAGCTGTCACCTCTGCTTGAAATCTAGCCACAGTGAGACAGAATCCATGACTAGATGAAGGTGGAGGTGGAAAAATGAGCAACACAGAGGATTGGTAACAGATGCTTTTGACCAGACATACCGGGTTGAAGAGCCCTGTGTAGAAGGGCTGCTTATCACCCCACCCAAATGGGTGATCAGTCCTCCCTCCTAAACCCTCTGGCAGCTCCCTTCCCTTCCCTCCTGGAGCTCAGTCGCCCTTCGTCCTGCAGACAGGAAAGGGGTAAGTAAGCCTCTTGTGGGTTCCAGGGTACTCTGAGCAAGGTTCAGTACAGGTACAAAGATAGCTCTCACCTCCTCCTGGCTGGCATCGGGAGGGAAGACCCAGTCTAGGCAGAAACGACGCTGGCGCCCTCGATAACAGGTGGTAACAGTACCCCCTGGCCCAGGCTCCACACTCATTAGGCTGGAGGGTGTCCCTGGTCTTAATCGACATAGCACACGGATATTTCCTGCAGTGGGGATCAGGCACAGTTTGCCTCATTGGTCCTGAAGCACAGAAAGTCTCCACTTCCTCCAGCCTGACCTCATTGCACCACCTCCCAAGTTCACCATACCCTTGAGTTCCAGCAGCCTTCCTTGGCATCCAGTTGGGGACCCCTGATGCACATCAGGGAACTGAGGTCCAGCACCTCCAGCTGATAGTGCCCCCAGGGCCCAGGATACCTGCAAGAACAAGCATGTGAGGAAGGCAAAGACAGGTCCAAACAGCTGCAGGTGGGATGGAGTACTAACAGAGCCACTGTGTGGCCACCACTTATGGTAGTCTACACTTTTCAGTGGCCTTAGGCCCCTTGGGGACATCATTCAGTGGATTTGAGATAGAACATAATAGACAGGGAGGCTGAGGTAGGAGGAGCGTTGTGAGTTCAAGGCTGGCTTGGGCTACAACACGAGCACAAGCCCGGTCAGAGCTACACAGTGCGACCCTGCCTCAAAAATCTAGGGCTGGGAGTTTGGCTCAGTGGCTTAAGCGCCTGTCTGGCAGGCGTGAGGTTGTGAGTTCGATCCCTGGTGCTGCAAAAAAAAAAAAAAAAAAAAAAAAAGAATAGGCAAAAATACCCTGTCATCTGTCTCTTTGGGCTTCTAAGAAACTTTCAGGTTGAACAGGACAAGTGAGGTCGTACAGCCATGCAGAAGTTGTTCTGGTCCCAGAGCCTACAGCCAACCCACTAGTATAGGCAGCTCCCCAGAGCTGGGAAAACAGAAATACTCCCTGAACAGTAAATAGGCTACCCACAGAGGAGGTCCTGACCTGGCCCCTGGCCTCACTCAGCGAACCCTGACAGCTCTGGGTAAAGGTGCTGACCAATCCTCGGAGGTCTCCGCAGCCCTGGCGCAGGCTGGCCATTCGTGCCCGTAGTCCTGGAAGGAGAAGGCCATTGGGAGGGAAAGTCCAAACTGCAGGCCCTTCCATGAGCCCCCTGTCCCAGCCCTTACCTGCCAGTTGCCCATGCACCTGCTGCAGTTCTCGTCTGCAGTTCTGCTCCGTCTCCTGCTGGAGCTGCTGGAGGGCCCCTCGAAGGCCCTGCAGCTGCACCTCCTGCACCCCCAGCTGCCCCACCCAACCCCACCCCTGTCACTGAGGAAACAGGGACTTACCAGGCCCTGTCCCAGATACCTCCTCCCAGCATCCCAGCTTTTCTCATCCCAGGCCCCACCCCCACCTGAACTCGGAGGGCTTCTGTGGTGTCCTGGGCCTCCTGAAGCCGGCCCTGGAGCTCCAACAATGCCTCTGCTTCCTCCTACAGGAAAGTGGGAGCCAGATGGGTTATGGGATGGGCATTCTGTGGTCACATTTCCCAGATGGGAAAGCCAAATCAAGAGTGGCAGGCACCAGCCGGGCGTGGTGGCACACGCCTTTAATCCCAGCACTCGGGAGGCTGAGGTAGGCGGAGCGTTGTGAGTTCGAGGCCGGCTTGGGCTACAA
>RJWM01044316.1:0-13347 GCA_004363535.1 Dasyprocta punctata | reverse complement strand
CAATCCCTTCCTCCTCTTCCGGGGCTGTGGCCACTTCCCAGGGAGGCTGGTCGAGGCTGGCTCTGAACTGACACAGACGTCGGCACAGTCAGGCTCAGCCCCTGTCACTGTGGACAGAGCGGCCACCTGCTTATCACAGCCCCCAGTACCCTGCATGTGTGTGCTGTGACCTGGCGAACACGCCCTCACCACTGTTTTTTACAGTACGTTTTTTAAACTAAGAAGAGTCTAGACTGAAACACAGCTGACACAGTGCCCACGCAGCCATGCGGACATCAATCTTGGTCAAACATTCCTCATTCTAAGGCTCCGGGTGGTGGGTTTTGCATCAGGAACACCCAGGTGGGTGCCCCAAAGCCTCACCGCCCACCAGACCCCCGGCAGCAGAAGCTCACTGATTGATAGTTCTCTTTGGGGAGCAAAGGGAAGGAGCCAGAGATCACAATCTCGGCGCTTCACACGTATTTCACCGTCACGCAGATACTAAAATATGCCGAGGACAGGAAATGAGACCCTAACTCGGTGAAATACGGCCTGGGAAGAAACCCGCCTCCTCCTCTTCAGCAGCTGCAGCGTACTACCCTCCATACTGCTCAAGGAGCAGAGGTCGCCAAATAAAGTGTTGCTTTTTACTGTAAGGCACTGTTTAAAACTTTACTTTGTTTCCCATATTTATCTCTGTAATAATTAGAGTTCTTCTGTGTCCTGGTTTGCCCAGGGTGGTCATGCAAACTGCGCACCTAATACTTTATAAGCAGTGCTACTCCCCGAGAGATAAACTAATGATCACTCTATATCTCACTGGACCCTGTCTTCACAGGCAGTTCATGATTTTTTAAGGAAAACTGAGAAATCTGGGGATTTTCACTGTAAGATTGATGAAAGCTCAAATGCTTTTTAAGCCACACAAGGTGAGGTGAAAGGCTTACTTTGCATCTCATGCTTTTGGGCCCAGGTTGAGATCTTCACCCCGGCTGTCCCAAAGAGTGATTTCTTATTGCAAGAGATGGACTTCAGCCTCATGATAAATCAGACAAAGCAAGCACTAAGTCTGCTTGGATGCTCACTTTTAAACCAGTTTGGCAATAAACTATCTCCAAGACAGAGTGTGGGCTCTTAGGTGCCATAGGGGCCAAGGACCAAGCCCAAGGCCTCCTTGTCACTGGGCTGCCATGGGGCTGAAGTGACACCACAGGGCACCCATCGCTGGCCACAACACAGCCTCGCACCATCAACATCGGAAGGGGCAGGGCCTGCAGGCGGACGCTCCAGACCGGGGCCTCCAAGTTGAGAGCGTAGCTCTGTTCTGTCCGCAGTGGGGCCTCCCGCTCCCTCACTGTCCGTGAGGCCCCTTCCCATCCCGAGCGCCTGCCTGGAAGCTCCCTGAGTCCTCAGCTATGTCCGGTCTGTCAGGTTTCTCCCGGCTCCTGGCCGCTCCCATTAGCGGGAACTCCACTCTGCACATCCCTGCTGCCCTCTGCCACCAAAACAAGCATCACAGGACTGTGGGGTCCTGCCTGCAGGACAGCTGGCACTGTCACTGTCAATACTCAGCTTCCCCGAGGGACCCTTCCTGTTATCAACCGTCCTTCATTCGTGCACGGATCCAGCTGGCCTGCTGCGGGTCTGTTTGGAAAGAGTCTCCAGCCTTCAGAGCAATTCCCGACCTCCCAGACGGTCCTACCATGGGAAGACTGTCCCTCAGCCTTCCAGTGGGATCCGGAAGACACCAGAAGTGCAGCCACTAGACAGTCGCACCCAGCACACTGGAGATGACTGTGCGACATCTGACTTGGAGAAGTCCAGCCTCCGCAGATAATTCAACCAACAGCACGTGAAAAATGTGTCACCAATGTGCACTCCGTGCAGTTAGAGCTAGGGTGCACCTGTGCCGAATGGTCTACACTTTGCTTTCTCATCCTTATTTCCCAAGCGGGATAGCATAACAACTATTTATACAGTATTAACATAGTAATACTTTATATTATATCGTATTTGACATTATAAATCACCTAGAGCTGACTTAGAGCAGGAGAGGATACTACAGGTCAGACACCGTTTCATGGAGGGATGGGAGCACCCTTGGATGTGAGATCCACTAGGGAGGTGGAGCAGTCCCCTGGGGATACAGAGGAAGATGGGAAGATGAGGTCCGCTCCCTTGCGTCGTGGAGCCCAGCGCCTCTTTGCTCTGCTCCACCATGGATGTTTTACACCACGATTAACAGAAAGGTTCACTACACACCATGGAAACCAAGGCCTTGATCAAGATCCAGGATGTTTCCGACATCGTCGCGGGCCCAGTGTTCCTTCACGGTCCCTACTGCCCTTCCCCGAGACAGCCACTGCGTAACTCTCTTACCCCGCAGCTTGCTTCCAACAGGTGGCTCGCCAGCTGATGCTACTGGGTTAGCGTTGCTCGCCTCCGCTTCCAGAGTCGGAGTCCAGGTTCTCGTCTGGAACGAAGAACTGAATGACCAAAAAGGCAGCAGCAAAGTTTATTCAAGAAAGTAAAAAGGGAAGAGTGGCAAGAAACTGGCTCTGCAGAGTGACAGGTTTTCTTGGCGCGGCAGAAGAGCAAAGGCAGGAAATGAAAAGGGCCTTCACGGAGGGCACTGGAAGGCTGTAGGACAGGGCGCGACCCTTCTGGAGGCAGACAAAGAGGCGGAGGGCTTTTATTTGGTTTGACGGGGGTGGAGTTTGAAGGGGCGGGCGGAGTGACGTACTGCCAGCTGATTGGGGGAATGCTGGCACGAGTGTGAAAAGCGGGAAGTTCAATTTCGGGTTTGGAAGAAGAACGCGGAAGTCAGGATGGAGGGACGCGCTGTCGCGCTGGGCCCCAGGGCCGTGTTGGGCAGGCGCCACTGAGTTTATACTGGTGGAACCCATCACAGAGCGAGCGTGGGCTGAGTACAGAGAAACAGCAAGAATGAAAATAAAAGCGCACGCTGCGACTGGGAAACAGCGAGCGCTCTCGTAGGAAGTTACCATAGCACTGGCGTCTCATGGCTGCCTTTCTTTTACACTGTCCAGTCTGAGGAAACTCGCAAGAACGTCTACATCCGGGGCCTGAGAGGCGGTGCTGGGCTCCCAGGTCTTGGGCTGACGTCAGGCCTAGGCATCCTATTGAACACCTGCTCCAGTTCTCGCGAGAAGTCCATGTGCAGGGCTTTGAGACCTGTTCTGCATGCGTGTCAGGGATCTGGTGGTTAACCTGATGGTTTACTTCCCTGGCCAGTTTTTGCCACGCCCTGATTTCCTATTGCAATTCTTTTTGCCAGGTTTGTTTTCTATTTCCTCAAAATTCACATAGATGAATTATCATTACCTATATTTTTATACTTGATTTCTTTCACCCCAAATTGTGCCTGCAGGCTTTGCATCTTCTATATAAGTGAACTCAATTCTTTCTTGCTGCTATGTATTTAATAAATGTACCCCAACTTTTTATCTCTTATATTTTATCAGAATGCCGAAATGCATTTAAGTAATTTGCTGTTGATGAAGATCAAGGTTTCCAAAGTATTTCTGTAGTAAACAGTCTCACTGTTACATCTTTATGCGAGCATTGCTTCCCTTATGCATTTGCAGGACAGCTTCCCTGAAGCGGAGGCACTGAGCTGAACAGTGTGACACACGTGTGCATGTGTAATTACGATGAGCATTACCAAATTTTCTTCCATGGCCTTTGTACCGATCTGCATCCTCATCAGAGATGTGTTAGAGAAGATAGAAGCTCTTAGACCTGAAATTTTTGCAATCTTTTTGTTTGTTTCATTGATTTGTTTTCAGGTTCATTGAGATGTAATTAACATGTAAAAATAGTGTACATTCAAAATCTATAATGTGGTACTTTGAGATTTATATGTATGATTATCCCAATCAAGCTAACTTCCATCATTCCACTCAGTTTCCTTTGCGTGTGTGCTCAGATCACTGAAGACCTGCTCTTTTAGCCAGTCTTTTCTGATAATGGTAGATAGACTTCTTCTGTTTGGGGATATTACAAAGAATATGAATGAATGTTCTTGCACATATAATTTGGTGAACATATTCATCCTCGCATTTGCATTCAGAGGCGGAATTTTCTGGGTCATGAGTTATGGACTGGACCCATGTAGGTTCCACCAGGCGGTTTCTCAGAACCGCTCTTACCACCTCACAACCCCCCTGGCAGTGTGCAGGGGTTCAGTTTTTCTCCACTAACTCACTAAAACTTGTTATTGCTGATGACCTTTGCTTTTGTCATTGAGTAACAGGTAAAGCAACTGTCTCCTTGTGGTTTTAGTTTGTATTTCCTGTATAAGTAACAAGACAGATCCATTTTCATTTGTAAATTGGCCATCTGGGTATCTTTTTGTTTAAGAAGAGAAGACTAAGCTGAAGGGGAAAGAGGCGAGAAAGCACAGAGGGGAGGAGAGGGATTCTGACCGAAGCAAGAGGACAGGAAGAAGCCCGGATGCCTGTGCCCACACACACCAGGGAGGCAGACATGTATTTAACTTGATCTCTGCAAAGAGAAGTATGCGTGGTCACTCTTGCATACAGTTCCTAATAACAACATTTGTAGAAGATGCTGTAACTACTGCTGCACTTTCAGGAAGAAAAGGAAAGCCTAAAGAAACTTCCCGAGACCTGAACAGGTAAAGAATGGGTTTTGAAGAAACACACAGTGGATACGCTGTTGAAATGAGGCAGGAAGGAGAGAGATTGGGACAGACGCAGACCGTGGCAACGGGGGCCAGTGGTGGTTAGTGCCAGCATGGCACTTTTCTGGAACATCTCCCTCAGCCCAATAATGAGTTTATCTATGCCAATGTGAAACTCCCCGAGTGCAAAGGCTACCAGCTTTAACAGCCATTTCATAATCCCAGGCTGGACGCAGTGTGGGCATGGGAATCAACAGTGCAGACTAACGACCGGCTGCTGATTACTGAAGGAGGCCACAGGGGCTTTCCGAGGAGAACACAGGTGTGACTGCTAAGTCAGGAGGCCGCCTGAGTGCCTGCTCTGCGTCTGTGTGTGTCCGCATGTGTGTGCAGGTGTGTGTGTGTGCATTTCCCTTGTACATCCCTGTGCTGTCTTGGCCTTGACTTGCTCGCACGCTTCTGTCCTGATGGCTCTGCTTCCCAGAGCCGAGTATGTGGGGTTGGCGATGGCCCCCAGAGTCCGCCTTCCTGGCTCCTGGACAGACACTTCCTGGAGCTCCCAGCTACAGTCACTTAAGTGCTTTTCCAGTGTTACCAGGGAGGACTCCTGGCATTTGGGGAAATGCTCAAGTCATGATCATTATGTTTTTACAGAATTGCTCCTGCCTCACGGAAATGCAGGGTGACGGAACACAAAGGGTTCAACTGCTCCTCTGGTCCAGGGCCCCATGCTGTGCATGGAGAAAGCAAGGCCCGCAGAACTGCCGGAAGTCAGTGACAGAGTGAGGGCTGGGACCTGCTCTCCAGGCCCGGGCATCTGCTTTCTCCCTGCCGACTTTTATTTTGCTCTTGTAGTTCTCCTCCTGACAACCTGGAAAGCCATGGGGGTTGGAGACATCTTCTTATAGTGCATTCTGTAGGGCAAGTCAGGGCGTTTCTCTAAAACTGTTTCCCTTCTGGTCTGAGACCTTGAGTCCCTCTGTTGCTGCAGAAAAAAAGAATCACTTTAAAAGCTTCGTGTCTTAGGCATAAAATACAACGGGCATTTTTCTGAGCTCTTCTTTGATTTGGCTTTGAATTTCCAGGAATTCTGAGTTGGGCAATTACAGCAGTTGTAAAGGTGAAGCTGAAAGCACATCAGAAATAACCTACTTCCCTTCAAGCCTAGGAATCGCTCTGATTCACTTTTTCTGATTGGAAAATTCAGCCCTGCTCGGGGCATCAGTGAGCCAGCAACATGCGTGGAGAGCATCAGGGGCGTTGTTCAGTCACCCTTAGCAGCCCTGGAGCTGAGGTGGCTGCAAGAAGGAAAACAGCACTCAGGAAATAGAGTCACTTTTGTGACCAGAGTGCTTCCCAGGCTCTGTGGCACAGGATCCAGAAGGTGGCAAGGAAGGACAGAGGGGAGCGAAGGTCACACCGCAGAAGTGGAGACCGCTCGCTCATCCCATGTCGCGCCCAGGTGCCGCTGGAGGTGCCGAGTGCACAGCACAGCCCCCCACCCGTGTTGGCCACAGGATGACAGCTGCCCTTGGAAAGAGGAAGGCAGGTGGCAGGTGACACTCAGCTGGGAACAAGTCTCGGGCCTGCCTGCGGTAATTAGGCTGAGAAGCCCTGAGCAGAGATGGGACGATGGGTTTGCTGGGCCCTCGGCCCCAGAGCCTCACCCACAGGGTGCCCGTTAAGCTCCCCCGAGGCTGGATTTCCTGTTCTGCAGATGGCTGCACATGCGGCTGCTCTCCAGTAGCTGGGTAGCTGAGCACAGCTGTGCCATGGAGGCTGTGGGCAGCTATTTCTCAAAACCCTTTAAAAAGCTGTCCCTGGTGAGCAGGGCCGGTGTCACCTGGAACGGAGGAGACAATAGGCTGCCATTTCTTCCTCAATTAAGTGGAGACTGCCCCCTCCCCCGTCCGGCTTCCCAGTGCACCCTAGGTAGCGGGAGAGAGCCCAGGTCTCCCAAGGAAAGCGACAAATAAATATCACTCCTTGCTCCCGAACTTTCATTGGATTTCTTTACCTCTATAAAAAAATGTCAGCCAGTTGCTAGCATTGTTTCTGTTTTCACAGTTATTGATTGCAATTTTAAAAATAAAGCAACTTCTATCTCAAACAAATGGACAAATGAGATAAGCCAGGGGGGTGTTTTTTTTTTCTTTAATAAAAAATAAACCCCAGAAATATTGCTAGGAAGCAAAGATGGCTGCTACTGGATTTTTCTATACATTGTCACAATAGACAAAGCCGATGTCCTGGCCACCCAGGATGAAACCCGAGTTGGTGTGGGAACCCGTGTGGCCAGCAAGCAGAGAATGCTGGTCGGCATGTCCATCTCAGTGGTCACAGGTCAGCCTTGCCCAGGACAGGTCACCTTGCTGCAGCTGTTCTGCATTTCAGAATGGAGTCCTTGGCTTTTTACCGTAAAACAATCTCTGTTCCAGAACAACCCAGAACACCAGAAGAGTGCTGGGTTGGACACAGGAGGGCGAAGTCCCCAGCGAGTGACCTTGAATAGGACCCCAGCGTGCAAAGCTTCCTCTCCTCACTCGTGAGAGGTGAGCAAAGCCTTCCAAAGCCTTGCACGCTGCAGGCAGGGCAGTCGCTCTGTTGCCTCTGCTTACCGTTCCCGGCACAGTGGATGCTCCCGAGGCTCGTTGTGAGTTCCAGGTTTCCACTGGTGGAAGCGGAAAGAATGAAGTTTCAAAACCCAGCAGATTGTGGAGTTGATAAGCAACTCAAGGATGAGTTTACAAACCTGAACACCTGGATTAGCCAAGGGGGAGCCCAGGGCAGGCCTGGCGGGTGAACCCCAGGAGGGGTGAGATCTAATCTGAGGGGCACAGTGGTGGGAAGTGAATGCAATACGCAAGACGGCGTGGGTGGAATCGGAGTGTGGTGATTGGGAGGAGGGGCGTGGAGGGGAGGAGGTATGAGGGAGCAGCCTGACGCTGGGTCGCAGAGGATGCCGGCCCCAGGCCTACACTGAAACCCTGAGCCTCGTGTGACAGACGGTGTTAGGATGGGAGTTGGGCCTTTTAGGAGGTCATAAGGTAAAGACGGCAGGGTCTTTGGGACTGGGATTAATATCTGTCTGAGTTATTTTCTCGCTGCTGAGACAAAATACCTGACGCCCAAAGTTAAAAGGGAAAAGGCTTATTTAGCTCACAGTGTGTGGAGGTTTCAGTCCATACTCAGCTGGCTCCAAGCCAGGGTGGAATGGCAGAGGGGTAACAATTTATGGTGATGGAAGATAGCAAAAGCAGCAATAGAAAAAGGAAAATAGACAATCCTCCTCCTGTCACTTACGATGTATCCAGTCTCCTGGGAGTAGGATGGTGCCCATCCAATCAATGGACCCATCCAGCAATCACCTGCCCTTAATCCCAGCACCCTTGATCCCAGCATTGAACCAGGAATCATACACGCTAGATTCAGCCACCTGGAGAAAACCCTAGGACCGCAAGAGGTTCTGGGTGACATCTAGACACAAACCATAACGATGCCCTTGTGAAGCCGAACCCAGAGAGTTCAGCTGCTCTTCCTGGCCGTCTGAGAGCTCAGGAAGACAGACACCTGGGAACCAGGAAAGGCCGGTACCCAGCACTAGACTCACCAGGGGCTTCGTGGCAGATTCAGCCTGCGGGCGGTGGGCAGCCAAGTTCCCTGGCTGTGAGCCTGGGTTCGGCACTCACGGGAGCATCTCCTGAAGAGCACCGCGGCACAGGCAGGAGACTGGAGCACGGAGTGGCTGCGCGGGTGTCCCTGGCCTGCGAGGAGACAGGGTTTAGCAGAGGCCGGGCCCTGCCTCCTGACCGTGAGGCTTGTGATGGGACTGCCTGCCCTGAGGGGCCCTGTGGGGCAGACAACCTCGGGAGGATCGGGGCTCTGACGGAAAAGCAGAGAGAGATTTAGAGGAGAGGTCAGAGGAGCTTGCTGGTCAGTCAGGCAGCTGGAGGACCTGGGTGTGGTGTCCTGTAGGCAGCCGGGGACATGGAGGACACTGAATCCCTGGAAGTGGGCACCCAGCTGTCACAAGGGCCTGCAGAGGTCACTGAGAACCTTCTTCCTGGTGTGATGTGTGGCCCCAGGGGAAGGGGTGCACAATACAGGGGCATGGTGGTGGCCAGGGCCGGGCTATGAGGTGCACACCATCCGTGGAGCTGCTGGAGACTGGTGAGAAGCTCTGTGCAATGGGGGAGCAGAAGCCGAAAGGAAAACATGATTGGGGAGAAGCAAGAGTTCCCGGTCCTAGGATGAGGCAGGAAGGTCCCCCCGAGTGCGTTCAGGGGAGAGACCTGCAGCGGGATGCTTGTAGGGGCCCTGCGGCGTGGTGACAGCTCCTCCTCAGAGCACTGAGGAGCCTCCGGGACTCAGCACGGGGCTGTAGCCTGAGCGGGGCCCTCAGACAGCTCGCACGGCCTGGAGCAGCGCCTCCCTCGCTCAAAACAAAGACAGGAAAGGTTTCGGCTCAACTCACAGGAGGCCTCTCAGCTCCTCTGGGCAGCAACAGAGAATGTCCTGAGTGGATGCGTGGACGGACTGATGTAAGTCCACTGGCGATCGATTGGAACGAAAATGATGCCATTGCTCATGTGAAGATTCAGTGGGATTCATCACATCCCATCAGCTCAAATCGTGTGTTATTTCCAAATTATAGCATCGCCTAGATAAAACTACCTCAATGCAGTCTTGTGATCACTCGCCTCATGGCAACGGTCTGGTTGAGATCATTTATACCAATGGTTCCAAAAACCAGTTCCTCTGCTCCACCAGCAGCACCAGCCCCACCTGGAAATGTTAAAATTGCAAATTCCTGCATCCACCCAACACTTCCTAAAGTGAAAGCTTTCATTCAGCAAGCCCACTGAGTGGTTCTGAAGCATACTCAGTGTTAGAGTAACCCGCCTGTGTGCTTGAAAGAGCAAAGAAACATGAAACATATATATATATATATATATATATATATATATATATATAGTTGTAGTCAGGGGTTACAGGGAGAACAACTGCATACAGGACACAGGATTTGTAATACGGTTTTATAATAGTCACCCAGAATTGAACACAAGAAAGTGCAGGAAAATCTGTCCACAGTGCTAAGACCCAGGATATTTAGCCGAGGGCCTGGATCCCACAGCAATGTCATGCATGAGTCCCACTAGAGACCCAAAACACATGACAATGCCTCCCACAGTTCCAACTGGGAATCTAAGAGCTCACAATAAGGACTCACGCCAGTGTATTTATGGTTCTGTGCTGGGAAGGTCAAGGTCAGCGGTGCAACTAGAAAGTCTATGCCAGTGGGGTGAAGGAGCTGTGCAGTGGGTTGAGGGTTCTACATGGGAGCCGAGAAGTCACGCTCAAAGGAAGAAGCGGGGCTGCCCTGAAGAGCACCACAGCCATCCCCAACGGCAACGAGGTCCCACGCTCCTCCGACGATCAGAACTGTCGAGCACAGGTCAGGAAGCCCAGCATGACAAGCTTCTCCAGCACACAGCCTCCCCTCCTGAGCCAGGAATCGATGCACAATGTGAGGAGCAGAGCTCCTGCAACGTGAACCACAGCCACTCTCATTGATGAGGTCCCAAGCTCCTCTGATGATAATGGCCAGATCCATACTGGGGAAGCCAGCATGACAAGCACCTCCAGGAGAACCAGCGGCTCGAAACAGCAACTTGTGAAAGAACCCACAACGCCTGGCTTTTCTTTGCCACATCTCTATTTATGTTGGCAACTTTCCTCAGGTGGGCCATCTTTACTCAACACCAGCTGAATTAATGCTGGTGCTAAGTTGACCACCAGTTTTTAATCCATAACATATATATACATACATATATATATATATATATATATATTATATATATATAACCTAAAACACACAGAATATGAAAACACACCTAAAAATCAAAACCTGCATAATGGGTGAGTTAGTCAGTGTTCTCCAGTGAACCAGAGCCCAGAGGAGAAACACATGTGTGCACAGACACACACGCACATGCACACACATAAATGTACACACACACACACACACACACACACACACACACGGATCTCAGCTCCGGTGACCATGGAGACTGAGACAACCCATAACCTGCTGCCTGCTGCGGACAGGAAGCCAGGACAGCAGGTAGGATGATGGGAAGGAAGTCAGGAATCCCTATGCCATCACGAGTGTTGATGGCAGGACAGTGACTTTCCCACCATCCCCACCCAGCAGTCAGGGAACAAGAACCCCACCTGCCTCAGCCTCCATAAAAACTAGACAATTTGATGCTGTGTGGACTGTGCATAAACGTCCACAGTAAGTCAAGAACTCTAAGTGGCACAAACACGCTGTGTTGGTTTCCTTGGCCCCCCTCTCTTCTTCCCTCCGTGCACAAGTTCCTGGTGCAGCTCGCGGTCAACGCACGTTCGCTTGATGAACTGCGGTCACTCCCAGCCCCTCGCTGAACAGGTGCTGACCTTTCTGAGGTGCACTCTCTTCTCAGGAAGGGAGCAAATCTTTAAAGAAACAAACAGCAAAACCGTAACTCTGCTTCGATTGGCTCCGGGGAGAAAGTGGTCAGACACTGAGAAATGAGAATTCGTGAGGAGCGAGGCTAGTTTTCCAGGCCTCTGAGTTCTCCGCACGCACGGCAGGATGCCAGAAGCCAGTCCAGTGTGTCGGAGGAGAGCATGTGTCCGCTTTGGATTCTAATTAATTTCTGATCACATCCTGGATTTACCATTAAGTTGGACAAATTGTTGACCCTTCTTGAGACTCAATTTACTCTCATTTACGGGGGCTCATGGTCATGGGGTGATCGTTAGGAAGCGCGTACCGTGCCCGGATCACAGTAGGCGTGCAGGGTGGGGCTGACATACAGATTGCCCACAGTGCGTGGAGTGGCATCCGTGGCGGCAGAGTTCAGGGCAGTGGACCAAGGTCTCCGCCGAGCTGACCACTTGACCCAGGAGGTCAGCTGGGCGGTTGTTCTGATGAACAGAACTCTCCTGGCTGAGGAAAAACTCAAACCCATCCTAAGCCTCCGAAGTCAGTTAAAGTGTCTTTGTGGTCACGTGCACATCATCAAAAGGAAAATACTTCTTCATTAGGAAAAAACCCTTCAGAAGTTATAACTCTTATTGGTGGTGAGGGTCTTGGGGGGAGTCGGAGGAGGTAAACGCATTTCAGGGAGACTCCCCCAGCCTCACCTGAAGCAACGAGGAAACCCTTTTTCTTTCCTGAACCAGCGTCCAGATCATCACACAAGAACCCCTCGGGGACTGAGCTTCGAGGGTCCCTTCCTGATGGACACTGCAGGACAGAGAGGCGGAGAGGCTGCTGAGGGAGGGACAGCACCCAGCGCAAGGGGCTCTCCTCTCCTCCGCACGGTGTCACCCACGGCCACGAAGCCACACTCAGGGTCGGGGGCTCGGTGCTGAAGACATGAGCATGCGCCCCTTTAGCCAGACAGAATCTGCTTCCTGAGTCTCCTGCCTTAGTCACCGATCGCGTGGAAACTCCGAATTATAATCTGAAGTCAGCAAGGTCTCAAAGAAGATGTGCATAAGCAAAATACAGACACATGTAGGGGTCAGACAGACAGGTGGAGAGAGCGCTGCCAGTGTGCTGGATTATCAGGCTGGGTTCTGATTTCAAGCCAGGGCCCCCAATCTCACCATTTCCAGTCTCATTTCCACATCCTCCCCTGATTGGCAATCAGGGATGGTCATTATGGAGAAACAGTTTCACTGTAAATGTAGACCATGATTCGAAGCCCACACCCCAGAATGTTACCAGGTCCCCAAGCCAAGTAAAGGGACACTGGAGAGAACTTCTGGGTCTCTGTGACACCCAGGAGGGGCGCTCATTCTGCCGTGGAACTCACTGGTGAGGCCTGTCTGCCCTCCAGGCTGGGCTTCGGGTGTCCCCAGGCCTCCCGCAGGGCCAACATGGGCCCAAAGTCTCACCTCAGCACCTCAGGTTCAGAAGAAGACTCTGTCCCGTGAGCAATGCCACATCCCAGCATCCTGCCGGTCTCATCCACGGTGGCTGATTCATGCACCACAACTGCTTAGCACATGGTCTGTCTGGTCAGGGATTGTGCCGCATGCCAGCTCCCCTGTGCTGTGGACCAGGCATCGTGGAACAGAGGGATTGATTAGTGTGTTTTTCTGTGCTGTGGAACTGGAACAAATCTCAATGGACAGCACTGAGACATTATTGTATCCCATAGGGCCTGATTATCTAACACCAAGGAGGCTTCCAGATTGGAGTGGCAGTATTTTAATCCAAGGGGAGTCTGCCCAAGGACACAGTGCCCATTCCCTGTGCATGGTCCCTAGGGGAGTTTTGGGTCAATAGAAGAGGACTGATGTTGGTTTCTGGTCCCACTTGAGGCTTCCCTAGAAACTGTCTTTCAGTGAATGTCACCTCTGCTGGTGTCTAGCACTCTGAACTATGTGCTAGATTTTCACCCCTTTTTGTTTCAGTCTATCACCTTTTCCTGACCTTGCCCCAGATTTCGGTTAAGTCTAATATTGTGGTCAGTCTCTGTGTCAGCTGGGCGAGGGGTTCTCTGACGCTGGTAACGCATGGTGCCAGGTGCGTCTGTGAGAGGTTTGCAGGCAAGGAAGGTCTGCCCTCCAGATGTGGGCGGCACCGTGCGGTCCACGGGGCCCAGGACAGAAAGGCACGAGAAGGCAGACTCACTCTCTCT
>RJWM01044315.1:0-13320 GCA_004363535.1 Dasyprocta punctata | reverse complement strand
TCCTGTCTCCCTGAGACATAGAGCCGAGTGACTGGTGCACCTTGGCTTTATTCACTGAGACACGGGCACAAGCAGTCAGAGTAACACAGGACTCATCCGTCTCCGCCATCCGTGGTACATATTCGAGTAAACAACAGAGCTCAGCTGCATTAATTTTCCCTGCAGCACATCAGCACCACTCACACCCCCTTCCTCTCTAGTGCTCACAAAAGAGGCCAGTTAGGCCTTAATCTTCCTCTCTGGTCTCCCACATGGTGGTGCACACCTATAATCACAGCACTCAGGAGACTGAGGCAGGAGGATTGCCACAAATTCAAGGACAGCCTGGGCTACAAAGTGAGTTCAAGACTAGCCTGAACTACGTGGCAAGAACCTGTCTTGGGGAAAAAAAATATGTGGAAAGGAAAACATTGTCAACCTGGTAATTCTATACCCAGCAAAAATATCCCCAAAAGAAGGCAGATTATTTCTCAGCATATAAAAACTGAGAGAAATCACCAGCAAACCTTGCTAGACTTAAAATGGTAAATGAAGACTGTGATACAGAAAAGAGGATACCAGATGAAAAACTGGAGATATATAAAAGCATAAAAACACTATAAATTGCCAATAATTGGGTACATAAAAACACTTTAAAATTTTAATAGCCTTAAAAGAAAATTGAAGTGCTTAAAACAAAATGGTAAGTATCACGGGTTTAATAAATACGGACATCAAAGGCAGGGGGACAGTCTCACCCAGCCAACAGTTTTTGGGGAGCCCTGCAGTGAGTCTCCAATTTCCTGCAAGGTGTTATGGCTGAGGAAGAAAGAACAAGAGACAACAATGAAATGGGATTTTTTTTTTTGTACTGGCGATCAAACTCTCGACCTCAGGCTTACCAGGCAGGTGCTTATGCCGCTGAGCTAAATCCCCAGCCCTAGCAATGAAATGGGATCTGGGATGCCCAGTGTTCAGGGAAACAAAAGGCCATGAGGCAGACAGAACCTAGCATTTAATGATCACGTTTGCCCTGAGGAAAACGGTGAGATTACGGCTGGATGTGCTAGACAAGTGGTGCGACAGGCAAGGCTTGTAACAGTGAACAAGGCATTCTTGAGAAAGAGAAGAAACAGCCGGATTCAGGCTGTGGTTTGTGAGTAACCTGCTCTGTAGCCAATTCTGGGAAGGAATTATCTCTGGAGTCACACAGGCGTCAGTGGAGACCTCATCTCGTATCTCAGCCCCACAGTCTCACGCCTGCCTCTCTGGGCTCTGCTGTGGCCGTTGGCCAGGTGCTGTGCCAGCCCAATGCCATCCGCTTGCTGTCATGAAGACTCGTACACACCCTTGGCCAGACTCACTGTGCACACTAAAAGCCAGTTCAGGGAGTCGCCTCCACACAGCCTGCGCTGCTTGGAAGCCAGCACAGTGGCGCTTGGGTCTGGGAGGGCGGCATGGCGTCCTCCACAGGAGCAGAGTTGCATGCTTCCGATGTTCTATGTGAAATGGTGCAGTACGGTGAAGGGTGGCTACACGGGTACAGAAGGACGCTCCAAGCCCCTCCCCAAGTGCTAACAGCCTGTGTCATAGGCAGACAGCTCCCCTTACGGCTAAGGTAACAGGGATATGGGTCCCTGGGGTCTGCTCCGCCCCGGGCACGTAGCCCTGAGTTTCAGCACAGCCACGAGAATGTGTCCGTGTGTTCTGCACGTCGTCTCATGTTTTGCTTTGAGACAGGGTCTCACTGGCTTTGGATGTGTGCTCAGTGAGGGTGAGGAGGCTCTGGACAGCACCATGGCCAGGAGGAGGTGAGCAGTGCCCACACGCTACCCGTCCTCCGGGAGCACCCACCCGGGCTCCAGCAGGGTTACAGGAGGACAGCTGCAGGGACAGCCGGGGCACTGCTCCTGGGATGCAGGACAAAGGCGTCGGCTTTGGTGAGAGCGAGCCGTTTCCATGTACTGAGGTGCACAGAGCCGGCTACGCCACTTCCTCCTGTCTTCAGCTGGCTCTGAGCAATGTGAGTAAGGCTGGCTGAGGTGCTGATGTGTAATCCTCAATTCTTGCCGGCAATCTCCTGTCTCCTCGCATCGTGCTCCTTGTAAACAGTTGAGCACAACGGGATGGCAGAGCCAAACAGCTCCAGGAAAGTCTCTGGCAATCAGCTTTGCCATACGAACCAGCAGCTTCCCGCAGTTAAGCAAGGGTCTTTCTCCCAGCAGCTTTCTCCAGTGTGATTTACCTGCCCTGAAATCTGTCCCTTTCTGAGTGCACAGCTCAGGGGTTTCCAGTCTATTTACAGAGCCTCCCATTTCGGAACACTGTCACGGGGGTCAAGGGGACCCATGAGCAGGTGGGTGGCCCGGCCCAGCCCACCTGGGCCCTGGGTCATGGGGAGCCTTGGGTGGGTCCTGCTGCACTCCCAGACGGGGAACCCGGCGACCTGCACCATCGTCCGACAGACACAGGCTCCGCAGTGACGCCACCGGACAGGCCCACAGCCACCTCCCGCCAGCAGGCAAAGCAGCTCCTTCCGGCCACTTCCTCCCTCTGGCAGGGTCTGAGCCGCAGAGGCACAGGCTGCAATGGTTCCATCTAGAAGGTTCCTGGCCATGACTGTCTCCAGGCCGCCTTGCTGCTGGGAGGCGGGGATCCTGCCTGAGCAGTTCACTGACTTCAAAGAGACCCTGTCTTAAAAAAATAAAGCACGGGGGGCCAGGTGTGGTGGTACACACCTTTAATCCCAGTACTCGGGAGGCTGAGGTAGGAGGAGTGTTGTGAGTTCAAGGCCAGCTGAACTACATAGTGCGACCCTGCCTTGAAAAAAATAGGGCCAGGAGTTTGGCTCAGTGGCATAAGTGCCTGCCTGGTAGGTACAAGGTTGTGAGTTCAATCCCCAGTACCACAAAAAATAAAAATAAAAAAATAAAAAAATAAAAAATAAAAATAAAGCACGGCTCAGTGTGAAAGCCCTGAGTTCAAGCCCAAGTATCCAAAAACAAAAATTAAAACAACCAACTCTCCATGAGGGATGGAGGTAATCATTATGTACTGCAAACATATTAACAAAGTTTTAAATGTTTTAAAAATTCAAAATTAACAGCCAGCATTCGTCTTTCTTCTGGCCATCTGTAAGAACAGCAGGCCTGGAGTGACGCCCCATGCACCCCAGGTTTACGCGGATCTGGCTCTCCTCCAGCCAGGCGCCTCCTCCACTGATCCAGGCCACTTGGCTCTTAAAAACCAGCTTCTGTCAGGGCTGCTCCCAAGTGCCCAGCAGGGCCAGCAGTGAGGGGACAGCCAGCCTCCCTGTGTGGCCCGAGACCCCCAAGGGCCTGCCTGCTGCCTGCTCATGCTCAGAGATACCAGGTCCAAACCCTGCAACCCAGCAAGGCGCCACCAAGCTGGGTGACAGGTGACTCGAGCCCAAGAGAGCAAGAGGAAGGACCACCTCGTCCCGTTGAGGCCCCAGGCTCAGTATTTCAGGCTACGCGAGCCGGGATCCAGGCAACTGTCCAGTCTCAGGGAAGGAATCAGGGGTCTGTTGCTGTCTCAGTGAGACTTCTCTGCAGACTCAGCACGGGTTGCTACAGCGGGCGACGCCCTGCCCTCTCGAGCGGGCTGGGAGAAGTATTCTTCTCATGCTTTCACAGACATTTGGTGGTACCTACAGATCACTGTAAGACCTCTGTCACGCTGGTACACTTGCCCATCACAGTGATCCCATTACAGTGGTACTTGGCTTCATGAGCTCAATTCGCTCCATGATTCTGGTTGCAAACTGTGTTGGATGAGAATCGAATCAAATTTAACAGTTGGGTTCAATGTTGGTTTTATGGGGAAATTTATTTTTATTTTTAATTTTTATATTTTTTGTGGCACCAGAGATTGAACTCACAACCTCGTGCCTGCCAGACAGGCACTTAAGCCACTGAGCCAAACTCCCGGCCCTAGTTTTTTGAGACAGGATCACACTATGTAGCTCAGGTTGGCCTTAAGCTCGCATTGTAGCCCAAGCTGGCCTCGAACTCACAATGCTCCTACCTCAGTCTCCCTAGTGCTAGGATTAAAGGCGTGTGCCACTACGCCCAGCTCTTACAGGGAAATTTGACTCGGTTCTTGCCCAGTTTGGTTTGTGACCAGAATCATGGAGAATTGAGTTCGTGAACTGAGGCGCCACTGTACTGTTCTCTCTGGTTTCAGTAAAGCAAGGGTAAGAGGCCTCGGGTGTAGCTGAGGTGGAGGCCCTCTGGAGGGTGCGCAGTGATAAATGAGTGTGAGGGTGGAGGCCAGGCTGCGGAGACACTGTCCCCCTCGAATGGACGTCCACTGTCCACCCTGCTATCCAGCTGCTGCTGCTGGCTGGGCAAACGCAGAGGGAACTGAGACCCAGAGTCCCACCCTCCAGGAGCACTGGCCCCTCAGGAAAACTCCCAACAGGCTGACGGTGGGAAAATACAAAGCACATGGTGATTTCATTTGGAGGAAGGTGAAGAATCAGCAAAAGCCACCTGGAAGGGAGTGTCACCGCCGGGACGTTGTCCTGGAAAGGGTCAGTGTGTAGACACCTGGCACAACCATCCATCCATCCATCCATCTGTCCATCCATCCACCTACCCATCTGTCCATCCATCCACCCATCCATCCGTCCATCCATCCACCCATCTGTCCATCCATCCATCCACCCTTCTGTCCATCCATCCATCCACCCATCTGTCCATCTATCCATCCATCCATCCATCCGTCCACCCATCTGTCCACCCATCCGTCTATCCATCCACCACCCACCCATCCATCCATCCATCCATCCATTCATCCACCCATCCACCCATTCATCTATCCATCCATCCACCCATCTGTCCATCCATCCACCCATCCATCCAGCCATTTGTCCATCCATCCACCCACCCATCTATCCATCCACCCATCCATCCAGCCATCCACTCATCAATCTATCCATCCATCCATCCATCCGTCCGTCCATCCATCCATCCATTCATCCATCCATCCATCCACCCACCCACCCATCTGTCCATCCATCCACCCATTCATCCACCCATCCATCCATTCATCTATCCATCCATCCACCCATCTGTCCATCCATCCACCTACCCATCTGTCCATCCATCCACCCATCTGTCCATTCATTCACCCATCCATCCAGCCATTTGTCCATCCATCCACCCACCCATCTGTCCATCCATCCATCCATCCGTCCGTTCATCCATCCATCCATCCACCCATCCATTCACCCACCCACCCACCCGTCCATCCATCCATCCACCCATCTGTCTGGTCACCCACTCAAACACCTAGTCATGCACCTCCACCCACTTGCTCACTACCCCCACCTGCCCAGCCAGTAGCCCCTCCCATCACAGCCCCCTGGACTCCCAGGCGTCCCTGAGGAGCCGCCAGTCTCCGGCTTTCTCCTTGAGGCCACCGTGCTGCTGGGGGTATTCAGAGTGGGTGAGCTCATGGGGCAGCAGTGGGCAGGAAGCCCGCGTGGGCATGGAGAGCAGGAAAGGGGCCGGACACTCAGGCGCCGGTGCTCCACTGTTCGGGTCCAAGCCTGCCCTTGGCTGCAGAGAGGGGTGGACGGTTTTGGTGACCTCCCAACACCTCACTCCGTGACCCACAACAGCTGACGTCAGCGATGGCCCCTCGCTCTTCCTTGAGTCACGCCCTTCGCAAGGGGACTCCCTCGCTCCTCCCAAGGGGCAAGGTCCCTTTCCAACTCACGGGTCTGGGCTGACCTGGGACTTGCCTTGGCCAACAAAACGTGGCAATGTGACCCGCCAGGTCTGGGGCAGCCTCCACCAGCGGGGGCGTCATGGTCTCCCACACTTGGCGCTGCCGTGTGTCACCTCCCATCTATAAATCAGCCAGGGCTGGCGTGGCGGACACCACCTGGGCCCCTCCGGCCAGCACCAGCCAACTGCAGACGCGGAGGCGCAAGGGCCAGAGGAACCTCAGGCACACAGCTGGCAGGTGTTTTACAACCCCCAGTTTCCTGGGAGGTGCGTGAGGAATGACCGTGGGCCCTGCTGAGTGCCCCATGGGGTTAAGCAACTCCTGCAGCTTGGAGTCGCGCAGGGAATTAGATGGCAGGAGCGCCCGACGGAGTGCCCCCGAGAGCGCCAGACGTGCGGTCACACCCCAAGGCCGGTGAGGCCTGTGTTCAGGCAGACAGCAAAACTAAGTTCACTGTGCTAGAAACAGTCTCCGCTTGTGGGTGGCAGCCAGGAGACAGCGAAAAGGGGAACCAGAGGAGGGGAAACCACGGGGTGACTCCGTCAGAGGCTCAGCACGTGCCGAGGCCCCAGCGCCTCCAGACGCATCCCACTGAGATGGACCCAACCACAGGTCAGCACCCCGTGCTCAACACATAAGCCTTCAGGGGACATTCTGGATTCAAACCATAAGAATATACAAGGATGTATCCTCAGAGGGCTGGGCACAGTCGGGGAGGTTATTGGCATTTCATTTCTGCTGTTTATTATTTATCTATTCATTTATTTGTCTTTGTGAAGCAGGGTTTTACTATGTAGTTTGGGTTGTCCCTGAACTATGTAGCCCAGGCTGGCCTCGAACTCTGAGGGATCCTCCTGCCTCAGCCTCCCAAGTGCTGGGATTATAGGTGTGCACCACCATGTATGGCTTTATTTTTCAATTAGGAAGTGCTATGGTTTGAGTCTGGATGTCCCTCCCAAAGCCTCATGCAGTCACAGAGGCAGGCTTCTAGAGTTTGTGACTGACTCGTGGTCCAATGCGGGGATTATGGATGTGAGTGCTACACCCAAGTGCATGCGGCCTACATACAACATAAGGGACACAGAGTCCTGGTGGGTGCTCCGCCCCTTTGCTCTTGTTGCCTTGCTGTCTTCTGCCACCTTGAACTGTTGCCCCGGTGCCCTGCCACCCTGCCTTGGAGTCAACTAATTATGGACAGAAACCTCCACAAACTATGAGCTAAGTAAACCTTTCTTTCCTTCATTTTGGGTATTGGGTATTTTCTCTCAGCAATGAGAAAAATGTAACCAAGGCAGGAAGTCACTGAAAACTTACAGAAAGTTGCAAAAATAAAAGTAGTACAAAGGACACCTGTATATTCTGTACCCAGATTCACCTGCTGTTACCATTTTGCACCTAACACACACACACACACACACACACACACAAGCACGTACACAAACACAGTTTTCCTTCTGACCCATTCGAGAGTCGCATGCGCTGTGGCAGCTCACTCCCAGCGCTTCCAGGCATTGCCTAAGCACGGAGGCGCCTGATTACATCAGCATGGCGTGGCCGGCACCCCGAGTCCATTTGACCGGCACCAAGTCTGTTCTGTGGTCCCAAGACAATTCAAGCACAAGTCAGAAAAAGAAGGAAACTCTCCAGAGACAGGGAACTTAAACAACTCACATCTAAATAAACCGTGGAGGGGCAGGGGCATAGCTCTGCAGCATGTCACCTGCCTGGCAGGCGCGAGGTCCTGAGTTGGATTCCTGGTTCCAGAACCAATAAATAAACAAACTGTGGATCAAAACGGGAGTCACAAGAGAGATTAGACAGTATTTTGAATTCTACAACATTAAACAATAAAATAGGCAGGCGTGCTGTGGTGGTGCATGCCTGCAATCCCAGCACTTAAGAGGCTGAGGCAGGAGGATCACCCAGAGTTTGAGGCCAGCTGGGGCTACATAGTGAGTTCAAGACCAGTCTGCACTACACAGCGAGACCGTGTCTGAAAAAAAAAAAAATGGTAAAATACTTCCATCTAATCTACTAATTCACTTCACACGCTGTTTCTAAAGCTCCACTCCCCGGGTCACTCAGGGTTTTCCTGCCCTGACACGGGGCTGCAGCTCCGGGGAGGGGCAGCACGACACTGTGCCGGCTCCTCCCAGGCCTGGTGCGCTGCCCCCACCCCGTGCCCTTGAATCACCAGAGCTGTAGCCCCTGGTGACTGCTGGGCAAGGACCACGGGGACACAGGGCCACACATGCAGACTAGATCAGAACAGCGACACCCGCCCGGCCCGGGGCAGGGAGAGGTGGTCACTGCGGGTGCCCGGGAGGCGGGCGCCCTCACGCAGGGACAGCTGACCAGTTCGGCTGCGAGGAGCACCCTGCGCCCGGAAGGTCTCCCTCCCGTCACCTCATTCGACGGCCGTTTCACACACTGAGGAGACTCAGGTTACGTCCCTTGCACGAGGCCACGTGTGAGGTGCCAGGAAGGGGTGTGACCTCGGGACACAGGCTCTGGACTGTGCAGGGCGAGGCTCATGTGAGGTCATCTGACACCCACAGTCCCTGTCACAGATAAGGAACCCAGGCTGTTACTCGCCCAAGGTCACGCAGCCAGGGAGCTGGTGGTGGCGTCCCCTGGGGACACGCTGCCTCTGGACTTAGCAGGTGACACAGCTGGGGCGGGCGGTTGTTTACACTTCGAGGCGCGGCTCCTACCACCTGTGGACCAAAGTGCACTGCCTAACTGTGGCCTCTCCCGCACAGGGCCTGCCTCTCCCCTCCAGCCTCAGGGCATCGCCGACTGCATCCCTGGAACACCAGTCTGCAACCGTGCTCCCCTAAGAAGGCCCATGCTTCTTTTTTTTTTTTTTTTTGCGGCACCTGGGATCAAACTCACATCCTCGCGCCTGCCAGACAGGCACTTAAGCTGCTGAGCCAAACTCCCAGCCCTTGGCCCATGCTTCTTATTTGGTATGTTGTTTTGTTGAGCTAGGAATCGATATGTAGTTCAGGCCAGCTTTGAGTTCAGGGTGATCCTCCTGCCTCAGCCTCCTGAGCACTGGGACTCCAGCTGTGCACCACCAGGTCTGGCAGCCCATGGATTCACAGCACTAAAATCAGTGAATGGTTTTCCAGCAGCATCAGCACCACTGTGATAGCACAAACTACCATGAAGCAGAGCGTGAGAGGAAATGGAATCCACTATTGAGTCCATTTCCACCTAAAGGGGAGAGAGAGAGAGAGAAAGCGAGCGCGAGCGGGTCTTCCTGGTTCCTCCGGAGCAGGCCGGTCACAAAGCGCTCGGCAGCCCTGGGCTTGGACGAGGAGCCCGTGTCACAGCGGAGATCACAGCTCCAGCCCCGAGGCCGGGCAGGTCGCCCCGCCTCACCCCACTGAGAGACCACTCACAGAGCACGGGGCGAAACCAGCTGCAGCTGGGGACGCCGGAGAGGTGAGCAGGGGTCAGGCCTGCAGCCATCCTCCCTCCAGCTCGGAGACCCCCTGTCGTGGGTGAGGACCCCCCAAGGGCCAGAAGAGATGGCTTGTTTCGTTTTGAATTTGAAGTGACTGCAGACTTACAGGAAGTGGGATTCCCGCACCGCTTTATCCTGCGCCCTCCCCGAGGCACCCTTCGGCCTGTGCTGGCCCGAGTTCCCAACACCTCGTGACACCAGTGCTGGGGGCACAGCTCACAGGCGGTCCAGGTGGGACCAGGGTGAGGTCACCACCTGAACGGGAGAAAGAAATCTTTTAAACAGAGGAGGAGAAACCACCGAGGTTCCTCTATTCCCTTGAGATTAACAAGGATACAATCAATGTACAAAAGAAATGCTACTATAAAACGATGCACAGGTTCAACTCACTGGTTGTTAACTGGCAAATTACTGCCTATTTATTTCTTGCTTTTTGTTCTGAGACAGGGTCTTGCTATGTAGTTCAGGCTGGCTTTGACCTCGTAGCAATCCTGCCGCAGCCTCCCGGTGCTGGGATCACAGGTGTGTGCCACCATGCCGGTCTCGATTACTACCTATTCAGAGATTTGCAAGGGACAGGGGAGAGAGGGCAGGGGAAGGGGACATAAAATGAAATAGCATCAGGCACGGTGGCACACACCTGTAATCCCAGCACTGGGAGGCTGAGGCAGGAGGGTTGCTGTGAGTTCGAGCTCAGCCAGGGTTATACAGTGAGTTCAAAACCAACCTGAATTACATAGAGAGACCCTGTCTCAAAAAACAGGGGAAAATAGCCGGGCGTGGTGGCGCACGCCTGTAATCCCAGCACTCAGGAGGCTGAGGTAGGTGGAGCGTTGTGAGTTCGAGACCAGCTTGGGCTACAAGCCGAGCACAAGGCCGGCCTGCGCTACATAGTGCGACCCTGCCTCAAAAAACCAGGGCTGGGAGTTTGGCTCAGTGCCTTAAGCGTCTGCCCTGGCAGGCGCGAGGTTGTGAGTTCAATCCCCGGTGCCGCAAAAAGAAAAAAAAAAAGGGAAAAAAAATAAAAGGACATTAAAAACCAAGATCTGTTAGGTACATGTACCAGTGCTCCACAAGGAATGTGGTCAACATGTACTGCAAAGGCGAACCAATAAAAATTAAAACAAAAATTAGCAAAACAGACTTTAAATGATAATGCCCAATTCTGGTTGTTTTGAGGTGAGACCCCCAATACATGAGTGATGACACTGGCCATGAGAAAGGGGTGAAAACGATTCTGTCTCTGACCTAAGGGTTTTACTTCTGGGGATCCAGCCAGAAAAAAGAGAAAATGCAATCCACAGTGAAAACCTTGTACCAGTGGGCGTGGTGGTGCACAGCTGTGATCTCAGCACTCGGCAGGCTGAGGCAGGAGAATCACCATGAGTTCGAGGCCAGCCTGGCTACACAGCAAGACCCTGTCCCAGAAGAAACGGTCGCTACACTCTGGATCAGAGCTGAGCGCGGCTGGCACGGCCCTGGGTCAGCACCAAGCATGGTGGAGGCCTCGGCTGCACCACCCTGAGTCCGCATGTGACTGGAAATGTTCATGACTTACAACCATAACCCTAGGAGTTGGGAGCGTGAGCGCGGCCCTCCTCACGCCCAGGAGGCGACGAACCCCAGGCACTGCAGCGACCCAGCGCAGCCTCCGTGGGCAGCGGCTACGGGCAGATTCCGGCTTTGGGTTTTACCTCCTGCCACAAATAAAACTGCTGCGGCGGGAAACTTGGAGGAAGGGAGGGAGAGGGAGACTCAAACAGCTGGGGGACAGCGCACGAGGGACACGGGGCCCAGGCAATCCCCACCGGTGGCCACGCTGCTGTGGTTCTCTGCGAGGCACCAGCCCCCTCCGGCCCGCAGCCGCTGCACTGACGAGACTTCCGGAAAAGCTCCCGGGGTGCAGCCCTCCCCTGCCCGGGCACTGCGCCGCGGGTCCTCAGACAGGGCCGCCCGGCCTCTGCCTGCCCTCCTGGGGAATGGGCAGCCACTTGGCTGCTCGGCTCCCAAGGCGGCTTCCGGCGCAGGGAGAACGGACCCCCTGGGTCCTTAAGGACGCTGACAGAGAAAGCAACACAGACATTTATTCTTCCAGGCTGTGACCAAGGTCAGCAAGACACAGAGCTCCGGGGTCCCGGAAGCCTCCTGGACTCGGCGACAGCACAGCACTAGCTGGGGACAGGTCAGCAGCCACTTCCGGAATCGCCTGCCTGTCACCAGGGCTGTGTGGCGCCTCCTGGTCACTGCTTTCACCCTGGGGTGGGACAGGCGGGCTCTGTCCGAGAGTGGCAGCTCAAGGCTTCAGCTCCACAGCCAGCGGCTGGGGACAGCAGTGGCCTGCACCCACGGGGCACACGGGTCACCGGCGGGTCCTCAGGCATGGCCATCCCGACAGGCACGCATGTCAGCGCCGCAGCCGCAGGAAGAAGGCGTGCTTACACTCGGCGCTCTCCAGCGGGTAGTACTTATCGTAGAAGTCCAGCACGTATTCCTCGGTCTTGAACCCGAACTTCTGGTAGAGCAGCATGGCGGGGTTGCTCGCGGAGACGTGCAGGGTCACGTCCTTGCCCATGCAGGTCTGCAGGAGAGGGCGAGCACACACGTGAGACAGAGAACCCTTCCTGGGCAGGGACTTGGTGCGCACGCCAGGGAAGGCCCAGCGCCTCTCAAGCCCAAGCCGCGGGACGCTCTGCTGCTGATCCACGCGTCGTCCTGAGACCCAAGAGCCTGGCGGTGACCTGGGCACTGCTTCCCCTCCCAGGCAAAAGACCAAGGGGCACATTTAGCTGTTTACTCCTTGGCTGTGATGCCATCACACTCTCTACCTGAGGCCTCTAACTCACAGGTCTGGCACAGGTCACGTGACAGCGTCCTTTCTCCACCCCCTCCTCACCCAAAGGCATTTGTTGGGGATGAAAGAGAGAATACCAGACTACACCAGGATCGCCACCCGCCAGCCTGGGCCACATAGCAAGCGCAAGGCCAGCCTAATCTAGACAGCAGCACCCTATTACGGTTTGTGTCTGGATGTCCCCAGAAAGCCTCACACAGTCATGGGGGGCAGCCTTTGCAGAGGCAGCCCAGTCTAGAGTTTGAGACTGATTTCTGGTCCAGTGCTGAGGGTGCTGCACGTGCTCTAGGGTGGGCGGCCTGTACACGATACAGGGGATGGAGACAGGCTTGGCTCTCGCTTTTGCTGTCTTCTGCAGCCATGAACTGCTGCCCCTCTGCCATGGCCCATCCTGCACTGGAGCCAGCCCTGGACTGAAATCTCCACAAATTGTGAGCTAAAAAATAAATCTTTCCTTCTCAACTTTGGGTGTCATGTATTTTGTCTCAGCAATGAGAAAAGTAACTAAGATCCTGTTTCAAAAACACAAAAATTAACAAAATAAAGTGAATCTCGCCCACATCAGGATTACACACAATCCTCCATACCTATCAGCTCCTAAGTGAAGGTTACCAGAAGAATTCTAGGGAGAAAACACCCCGCACTGTCTTAATGACATACACATGGCGCCTTTCCTCTACAGGTGAAAGCGAGGTCAAAGGACAAGCTCAGCCTCAGAGCTCAGCCTCAGCAAGGCCACAGCTACATCGGGAGGGTGAAAACACGAACCCAGCCAGCTCAGCTCTGAGGGCGGCGGGGCTGGGGTCGAAGCGGGCAGCAGCCCCAGCGTGGGCCACACCCCGTATCGGTGTCATGGAGCACAGGTGTTCAGGAACTGGTTCCCTGCACCCCAGGCTGAGCAGTGACCTCCCCATGGGGTCGGAGCCCACCGTGGTGACCGCTGGCCCCGTTCACGTGGTCTCCCAGGATCCACCCCGGTGGGGCTGGGAAGGACCGGCTCGGCCTCTCGCCTCCTTCAAGTTCCCAGGCACCCCGAAAGGTAGGTCGCGTGGCTCACGCTGAGGCATGCGCGGAGACAACTCGCCTGGATCAGGTGATAGATCATGAAAGTTGCGATCCCTGCTCTTCTCCATTCGGGGTGGACGAGCAGAAATGAGATGTAGGCCTCGTTGTACTTCACGTCGGGAACCATGAAGCCGAAGGCGATGATGACTTTCTTATAGAGGACGACCACGCTGAAGTCGGGGTACTGCAGGCACTC
>RJWM01044314.1:0-13196 GCA_004363535.1 Dasyprocta punctata | reverse complement strand
CAGTCGTATATATCTATTCTTTAACTTTTTAATATCAAATTTGTTAGCCTATAATAACCCCTATACAAACAAATAGAACTTTCCAGAAGTGACTACTAAGCAGCAACTAGAAGGAAATGAGGCAGGAAATTGTGGAAGGACAGTGTTCAGGGCAAAGAAAACAGCAAGGATAAATCTCCACACACAAATCTAAGTCTGAAGAGATATAGAACAGAGGACAACTTGTAAGTCTGCCTCTTCTTTATGCTTACGCTATTGGATTACAAATACAAATAAGACATTATGAAAATCCGTGGTAAAGAGAAGTTCATAAAAAGAGTCATGTGGGTGATGTTTGAGTTTAAGGGAAGATGATAATTAACTGCTCCTTCTCTTCAGAGGTAAATAATAATTAAGAAATTGAGTCAGAATCATGGAGGCCAAAACATCAGCCCCATAACTGTGAAAGACAGGACTAAAGAATGTCACTTATCCTGTGGTAAATGTAGGCTTCCTGCTACTTTCTTCTAGCTCTCAGCAAGAAAGGTGGTCCCCCTGCCAGGCAAAATTAAAGCCTGTCCTTGTAACCCCTACTCTATGAAGGTGCGGGTCACAAGTGCATGCATGCTTTCAGCAGGCAAGTCCCAGAGAGAAACTCACATGGCCTGTTCTGATACCATGAGGAACCACCAATCAAAAAGGCTGGACAAGCAGAAGACAGACTTCCCCTGCCTTCCCAGGCAGAATGTGAGAGAAGAGACAGGTGCTCATAGTGTCACTTGCATCTTTTTTGTTCCTTCCTCTTCTAAAGGAGAATAAGACCCCTCCCTCAACAGGAAGAACAAAATGTTGTAAAAATACAAAATAGAGAAATATCACTTAGCCAAAACCAGGGATGGCAGTTTTTATGGCCATGCAATGGCTCTGTTATCTTTTTAAAGAAGGAGGATCCAGGAAGCAACCAAGAGAGGAACAGCACCATGACAATACGGGAGGGAATGGCAGCTGTGATCTGCAGGTTAGATTCATTTGAAAATGAACAGACTTGGTGAAGACAACTGGTTGATAGCAAGAATACAGTCTTGAGCCAGGCTAGTGAGGGTCATGGATGCGAGTCAAGGAGTTTGTGTACAAGCTGGTCAGGAATTGGAAGGCAATCACAGTTTTTGAGCATAATTATGGCAGTCCTTTAAGAAGATGGAGTGGGCGGCAGGGTGCAGAATATATTATCTGGGGAAGGTTTGGAAGCAGGAAGATTAGTTAGAGGCCTCCATATGAGTTGGAAGTGAAAGTAACATTAACTAGTACCATTGCAGTGGGACTGGAAGCCTAACGACATTTGTGTAGCGCTTTAGAGTTTATAAAGTTTGTGCTGCATTAATTACCTCACTTGACACGGCACTTGTGGGAAGTAAGTAGCTCAATGCTAAGCACATCGTACATAAGGCGGTTTACTCACAGCAAGAGCGAGTTGAATAAACACGAGGAAGACTCTGAAGGGCCTGGTGGCTATATGAAAGAGTGAACTCAAGTGAGGAGTCAAAGACAAAGGTTCTGTACCTAGAACCATTCATTCATTAGTCAAAAATTTACCGAGTACTTGGTATCTTCCATGAACTATTCCAGATGCTGGGACTGCAACAAAGAACAAGATAGATGAAGAACTGATGCTCAGGGAGCTTATGTACCAATAAGAGAGGGCTAGTAGGTATGTTAAAATACAAAGTATACTGGGGTGAGGAAAAACAAGTCTCAGCATAGAAGAGCAGGGTTATGGAAGGACGTTTTTAGATAGTGTGGTCAAAGAAGCCCACTTTTCAGCAGTGACTACTGAGCAGAGGCTGGAAGGAAGTAAGACAGTGAGCTATGGAGAGTTGTGGAGGGTGCTCAGGGCATGGAGAATGGCAGGGGTCATCTGGTGTGGTCAGGAACCTGCAAGGAGGAGTCCCATGAAGGCAGGGTAGAGTCAACAAGGGAAGATGGCAGAAAAATGAGCCCAGAAAGACTGCCAAGGCCAGGTCCTGGCAGATTTTCTCAGCCAGAATAAGGACCCCTGTCTTCCTGAGGAAGAATCATCTGTACAGGGGCCAGAGAAGGTACCAAAGGGGTCTGACAAGAAAACACAGCAATCTGACTGATGTAGATTGTTAGAGAAGACAGAAAATGGCACACCCAGCTAGGTGCTAATGCAGTTTATAGGATGTTTTATCAGATTTGATGTGTAGTGGAAGAAAAAGAGAACTAAAGGATCATCTTAAAGTGTGTGCTCTGAGCAGACAGGTACATAGTGGTGCCCTTACTGAGACTGGGTTGGCGAGTCAAGGAATCAAGAGCTCTGTCTGCAACCTGTTAGGTGTGATTCACCAGCTCAACTCTCAAGTGGTAGTGTTATGAAGAAAGGAAAGGTACAAGTCCTGAAGCAAGGGAAAAAATTGGGGTCTGAAACATCAATTTGAGATGGTTTCCTGTTATGGCTTGTGTCTAGATGTCCCCCTCCCAAGTCTCACACAGTCATAGGTGGGGCTTTTCAAAAGTGGCTGATCTAGGGTGTGTGCTGCTTGAAATGAGGATGTGATGCTGGGATTCATTCACAGTGTGATGCTAGGATTAAGGGTGTGAGTGCTACTCACCCTGAAGCCAGGTAGCCTGGATAAGATAAGGGACAGAAAGGGCTATGGTCATGGCTTGAAATTTGTTGCTTGCTACTTTGTTGTTTTGCTCTACAATGCCCCTCTGCCATGCCACCCTCCTTTGGAGCCAGCCACCTATGAACTGAAACCTCTACAAACTGTGAACTAAAAAGCTTTCTTCCTTTAACTTTGGGTGTCAATTTTATTTTGCCTCGGCAATGAGAAAAGTAACTAAGACACTTCCCCATCACCAAAAAACAAGGACAGGGCTGGGCATAGTGGCACACTTATAATCTGAGTTGTGTGGGAGGCTGAGGATACAGGATTGTGAACTTGAGGCTAGACTAGGCAACTCAAACAAAAATTAAAAAGTGGAAATAAAAAAACCATTAAAAATTTTAAATGGCTGGGGATGTAGCTAAATGGTGGAGAGAGCCATGGGTTCAAGCCCCAAATATTGCCCCTACATACTCCCCCCCCCAAAAAAAATCCAAGAGTACTGTTGTACATGCCAGGGACCAGTTACTGTACCCAAGATCACACTCCCATGACCCACCCAGAAGTGTGTTCCATCAACCCCCCAGGGAGCTCCTAAACCAATCAAGCTGACAGTCCAGTTTAACTATCAGAGTGACACTCAAGAAAACGTTGAAGTTTGAAGGTGGACTTTGAGAAGGGCTTGGAGGAGGGAAAAGGAGAAGGGTGTTGAGGAAGGGTGAAGAGAATGTGGTTTTCAATAGCACAGAAATACCTAGTAGCATGAACATTGAAGCAGCTGCAGATATGCAGATATACTTGGAAAGAGGATGTTTGCAGGAGAGAGGATAGAGATGAGAATGGAAAGGTAGAATGGGGACAGATCAAGAAAGTTCTCTTTAACCCATGCTAAGCAATTGGATAGGGAAGAAGATGAGATCA
The DNA here is from genome assembly GCA_004363535.1 of Dasyprocta punctata. Classification (NCBI taxonomy): domain Eukaryota; kingdom Metazoa; phylum Chordata; class Mammalia; order Rodentia; family Dasyproctidae; genus Dasyprocta; species Dasyprocta punctata. Next base: position 9,669 of record RJWM01044314.1, on the reverse strand, counting down.
GTTATAGAAATGCTGTTTGACACACAAGTGGGACATATCCAGAGAGTAACAATATGGAAGATCAGAACTCCAGGAACATCAGGGCCAGATTTATGTTTTTATTTATATCTCTATATGTCTATAGTATTTCAAAGACTTCCTCCTAAAGAGCATCACTGAAGCACTAGAGGTGAATTAAATATCAAAGAATTTTAAAATGCAAGGAAAAGAATAGAAGAAAACCAGAGTTGCAAGCAATACCCACAAACAGAAAACAGGGAATTAGCACAGAACACAGGAAAGGAAAGTAGAGAGAACCGAGAGCAGATTGTCATGAAAGCCTGGGACAGAGAAGGACTCTTGAGCGAGGCTGTGCTTGACAATGCCAGGCATCCTGAGAGGTTAGAGAGAGTGAAATGGGCAGGAGTCATCACATGACATGACCACATACATGGTCCCCTGCTGGCCTTCGGGAGAATAATTTAGGAAAAGACAGGGGAATTCAATAGCAAGAGATTAGACTGATTTGTGTAAGAGTGAGAAAGTGAAAGCAGAGAAGGTGGCCTTCGCATCTTTGTCACCGAGACCATCACCTTGTCCTGTCATTTGTCCTTCACCCTGACTTGCCCCTTTTCTCCTGGCATTCTGTCTTGACTCTCTTATTTCCCCCACTGTCTATTCCCTCAGTGTGACCTTGGTGTTGCCAAAACAATCCCAGCATTCAGCCAACTAGGAAGCTCTAAACAGAATCATCAAGTAAGTAGGGAAACAGACCAAGGGTCACCTGGATGAAACACGTGCTGTCACAGATTCGACACAAGGAGCAGAGTATCTCAAGGACACATTCGACTGAGGAATTCCCACCAAACAGCGGTCATCCCCCAGAATGGCGGCAAGTTGGATGTTACAGATGAGGATGCTTCTTCATTTTCACCATAAACGCATACATACCATGTTTTTGTGTCAGGTGGTGGTAGTCATTGTTGTTGTTTTACCAATTTTAGGATGGTGAGCTGGGGATTTAGCTCAGTGGCATAAGTGCCTTCCTAGCAAGCATGAGGTCATGTGTTTGATCTCCGGTACCAAAAAAAAAAGTTGATTTTCCTCATTTTAAACATTTTTTGTCAAAAAACAAAAAGAAATGACTCCCATTCTTAAAATCTGCACAAGTACCATTTGGCTAAAACCATTTATTTTTCTTCTTTCTTCCTTTATGTTCTCCTCCAGTAGTTCTTTGGCAGACAGAATTAACTCAATGGAAATCTTGGCAAACTCTCGAGTCAAACATTTGTTCTCTTTAATGTCAGGGCCATATCTAGATTGTTTTCCTATACCAATTGGTATCTGGCTTTTAACATAATTGGATCTTTGCATATCCAGAAACACTTATGCAAATTAAAACAATGACTCCACTCAATAAACTGGGAATGATAACCACAGTTATTATGAGACTAAGTGAAGCTAATCAAAGCTCCATCTTCATAATTTTCTTTTTCGAGACCAACAGCTGAAATGAGTGGAATCATTATTCCAGAAGGGAATAATTGGCCACTTAGTCCAATCCTTGCTATTTATAATAGAAATAAACAGCATAAATAGCAAACAAATTAACTGCTTCTCCCCCCTGAGTCAATCAATTACTGAGTTTTGACAACTCCACTTTCTGAGTGTTTGTCTTCTTTGCTGACTTATCCATCCCTTTTCCGTTTCTGTGAACTATGACATCAGCCACCCCGTCTCTATTCTTGCTCCTTTTAACTATAATACTCCACAAAAGTCACCAAAATGAATTCTCTGATGGCAAAACCAAACTGTTGCCTTGCTTAACACCTTGGGTGACCCTTAAAGCATCACAGAGTATCTTCACTGCCACATGCAAGATGGTTGGTTTCTGGCATCCCACTGGTGAATCTTGGTCTGAATTTGAACTCAGACTCATAGTGACCAAATCGAGCCCTCTGGCTTGGAGTTGTGTGGAATTCAGGTCACTGCCAGGCTCTCCTTTCTCTTGTGGTGAGTTTCCCACAGGGGACTTTAGTGACCTTTTGTGTCACTGCATCTTGGACCACTACAGTCCACTGTGGCAGGCTTTCCTAATTTCAGCATTTAGTAGGAAGAGCCTTTCAGAAGGCTTTTAAGATCCTCATACAAATATATCCAATCCTTCACCAAACCTCTGCAAACTGAGAAGAAGCCCTTGCCAAATCACAGGGTAAAAAAAATTAATTGTGCACCATTTCCAAAGTGAAGACATGACTCAGTTTTTTTTGGGGGGGTTGGTTTTTGTTTTGTTTTGTTGTTTATTTGTTTGTTTTTTGAGACAGTGCCTCCCTATGTAGTGCAGGCTGGCCTTGAACTCACTTTGTAGCCCAGGCTGGCCTCCAACTCATAGTGATCCTCCTGCCTCAGTCTCCTGAGTGCTGGAATTACAGGCATGCACCACCATGTTTAATTCAATTCTTTTTATAAGGGTTGTTGTTCCAAAATAACATTCTGAATTCACCTCTTAATAAAAATTTATACCTCATTATCCACACTTTTACATGAAAATAATCAGATTTATATAAAATGTAACTCACTATAACTATGTTCATATAGCTGCATGTCTCTGCTTTTCTGGCAATAGCTCTTAATAATGTTATTGCTATTTTATCTGTGACTTAACAGATCATTTCCTAGGGTCAGTAACACTGAAATCAGAAACTTTTTTTAACTCCAGCCAGATCCAAGTGAACTTCAGTGAATCAATTGGTTTTTTTTATGTCAGACTTCTAAAAGAAGGAAAAGAAAAAGTTGGTAAGTGTGAATCTGTCAGCGACCAATTTCAGGAGCTGTTGACATCAGTCACACATATATGCACAGAAATACCTACAGTTCTTAGGGTCTATCAATATTTTGGGGGCAAGGTTTTCAAACTTGGCATATTCAAACCCTTACACCATGTACAATGCTATTTCTGAAAGATCTTACCCCAACATCCAGAAGATGATGACTGCTGAGATAGGAATTTCCTCTGAAGAGCAGATGGGAGGAAACTTTAGGAAAGTAATACTGGACTCTCTGATGGCAGTAAAAATGCTAGCAGGTACCACAGACATCCCGGCAACTAGCAAGATATGGTATTTCTAAAGATCCTTCTGTAAGTAAAAATACAAATGCCAGTCACATGTGTGTCTTCCTTCCAGCCATCTGAGGCCATGCAGTCTTCAAAGTTCAAGATAAAGTAAACAAAGATCTTATTTAATGACATCAAGTGGCTCCAGAACCTCTAGAAGGGCCAAAGAGTCCTATGTGAAAGCTATCTAGTTTGGCACAATGAAACCCAACTTAAGTGACAAGTTGGTTTCAGATTATGTGACATTTGGTTTGAGATTGTTGGGAGAGACTAAAAAAACTTTGGGTCTTTCTTCATATTATAGTTTTTTTTTTCAAATAATAAAAATCTTGCAACAAAATGTCCCCTTTTTGCCTTAGCTTTCAGGGAATACAGCCTTCAATTAGTGCTCCTCAAAGTACCTTCCAACTAAATCTTAGCAACCTCCACTTCCTTTTTGGAATCATCTTATTTATGTGGGTATAATGGTTGATACATTGTGTCAAGTTGAGAAGTTTAGAAGCTTAACTAAGTGACTCATAGGGGGCCAGAGTCCTTACATTGTAAACATCTTCAGCTTGTACATAAGGAGGGCTGGAAAATGGTGTAGGTGTAAAGGACCCACCCTAACACGGGTAGTGCTCATACAGTATAAGGGAGGAAAAGGGGCTTGCTCTCCTGCCTTTTGCTCTTGCTGCTTTTGCTGTCTTCTGTCACCATGAACAGTTGCCCCTCTGCCATGCTACCCAGCCTTGGAGCCAGTTGATTATGGTCTGAAACTTCCACAAACTGTAAGCCAAATAAATCTTTCCTTTCTCCATTTTGGATATCAGGTGTTTTATCCCAGCAACAAGAGAAAAATAACTAAGACAGTGGGTTAAAAGTCATAAAATCTGGGTAGAAATTCTATATAAATAATTTAAGTAAAAACCGTAACATATTATGTTGCTAGGTGCAGATACAGTGTCACTAGAACCTATTAAGTAGACTGTAGATTATCCAAAAAAATGTTTACTACTTCACTACTCCAAGTTCTAATGTCTTCGGTCTTTACACATCCAAGTGGTCATCCATTTAATATTTTAATAAGATTGCCTGAGCTCCATACCGAAAACCTTGGGAAAGTGTGACCACCTCCCTCCTCTGAATATGGATCCACCCATGCAGATACTAGTGAGCACACTTTTCCCATCCCCATGTCAACATTTCCATGGCACCCCAGTGAGGTGTGTCCTCTGAGCACCCTCTGCCCGCACTTAATTGCTCCCAGAGGATGGGTGTAACAGACTGTTACAGCTTGTATCTAGATGTCCCCCAAGGCCTCACGCCCTCATAGGTGGGGCTCTTTGGAGGTGGTTGGATCTAGAGTATGTGATAACTAAAGGGTTTAGCATGGTTCTGGGTGTGGATAATGGAAGCTCCACCCTGGATGTGGGTGATACCAGTCAATAGTTTATAGCCTAAATGAGATAAAAGGGAAAGGCAGGCTGCTGCTTCTACTACTGTTGCTGTTTCTTTGTTGCTGCCTACTGCCTGCCCTATCATGGACTATTTCTGTTCTGTGATGCCCCTCTGCCATGCCACTCTGTTTTGAAGCCACTCAACCAAGGACTAAAACCCCCACCAACTGTGACCTGAGATAAATCTTTCCACCTTTAACTTGTAGTGTCAGGTATTTTGTCACAGCAACAGGAAAAGTAACTAAGACATGGATGCTATTGTCTTTGTTTTTTTTTTCATCAGAGATCATCTCAACCTAAATGGAGCTGCTCCATCCAGGATATTATGCTGTCACCAATTCCCTGCAAAGAAGACAAGAACCAATGATTGGCAGGCACAAGGGTTAAAATCACACCCCTTTTCCAAAGAGACTGCCTCTCTGATGCAATTCTTCCAAAGAGCTTCTGGCCCATGTTAGCTCCCAGCCAAAACCACTTCCACAGTAGGAAGGGTTTAGTAAATTTTTGTTCCTGAAGGAGAATACTAATCAACACAAAAGAGCAACACTTTAGATTTGGCTGGCAGCACCACATTGCTAAAAGAGTGACCAGCTGTCAGGTATGCAGCCCTCTTCTCTATGCAGGATTTTGTAACCAAAGAGGAAAACATCACATCTATTTCCATATACTAGGGCTTTGAGTCTGCCCTCCCTCAACTATCTCAGGGAGAGAAACAGACTCCACGAGGACAAAAAGAACTTCCTAGAGTTGGCAGTTGCATTTAAAAAATTTCTTAGAAGTTCAACAAGATGGTGGAATGGTAAACAGCAGGGTAAGTGGCCTCCCTGAAAGATACCATCCAGATGCTGGAATATAGCAACATGGGGAAGACAAGAAGGAGGGAGGTGGGTCCTCTGGACCCAGGAAGAATCTAAAGCGAGAATTGAAGCCCACAGAAAGAGTAAAAAGAAGCACTCAAATAAGGAAGGCAGTGGCTGGTGGCGCATCTGCCTGGAGCCAGACCCACTCTGTGAAAGGAGTTGCTGGAACCTGGGGACATGCAATTAAAGTGCTGCAGCCACGGTGGCAGCAGCGACCCTGGAAGCATCCGCCCAGAGAGGCAGCATTGGAGGGGAATGGCAGTGGACAGGGGAGCAGACCTGGAGGACTAAAATTGGCTGACAGTGAGTGCAGCAAACCCCAACCCCCCACCCCCCACAAGGGAGAGCAAGGGACTGGAAGCCATTTTGGGGCCAGAGCCACTCCTAGTTGGACACAGTCCTGCAGAAATTGCTCTGACCAAGCCCCACAGGGTCCCCGCGGGTGACTGGCTTGGTCTGGAGATCACAGCTCCATGCACGTCCTAGCGGTGATAGTGAAAGAATCACACATAACCAACCCCCACACACTGAGCCAGACATCAGGAAGCCAAGGTGGGCTGGGGAAAGGCAGCGGACAGCAATATAACAGTGCACCCAGTGGTAACCATCAGATATCCACAATCAGCACTGGCTAGAAGAACCAGTCTAACATTAGAGAAATTACAAGATCCCCGGTACACACTGGTCCAGAACAATCCAGGAATGTGTCAAGACAAAGAAGCAAAAGGCAGTCTCTGGCCTCCAATCCAAGCAGAACAAATCCAGGAGAAGCAAACGCAGAAGAGGTCAGGAGTCCCACAACTAAAGTCTCTGAGGTGATGACAACTGAAGTAAAGAAACAACTTCATGAGGCTATAAAAGCAATTAAAACAGAAATACTAACTCAACTAAAAGAAGAAATGAAAAACATAATAAAAGAATTGCTAGGCATCTCTAAAGGAGACATAGATGAAAAAATGGAGCATAGGAAAATGAGGGAAACCTGGAATGAATAATACAAAAAAGATTTAGAATGCATGACACAGATTCAAAGAGATAACCAGGAAATCAAAAACTCCAATGAAAGTTGGCAAAACCACCTGAAGGAAACTAAAGATAGACTTTCAAATCCTGAAGACAGGTTTGCAGTTTGTGATTGTGAAAGGAAAGATCTCTTAAAAATAACAAGAAACCTGGAAGTAATAATCCAACGACTGCAAGACAACCCAAAGAAACATAACTCAAGAATAAAAGGTGTGAGTGAAAAAGCAGGGGTCAATACAAATCAAATTAAAAGCCTATTTACAGAAATAATTTCAGAAAACTTTCCAAGCATGGGAACAGGAAGTGACTTTCAGATAAGTGAAGCATATAGAACTCCAGCTAAACATAACCAAAATATACCTACACCCAGACATACAATAATCAAGATCCCAGAAATTCAACACAAAAAGAGAGTATTGAAAGCTATTAGAGAAAAAAAACAGATCACCTACAAAGGAAAACCCATCAGAATCATGACAGACTTCTCAACACAAACCATCAGGTCAAGAAGAGCTTAGAGTAAAGTATTTCAAGCCCTGAAAGAAAACAACTTCCAACCCAGATTGACGTACCCTGAAAAACTATCTTTCAAAATCAACGGAGAAACAAGATACTCCCACAACAAAGAACTACTAAAGGAATTTATGACAACCAAGTCAACCCTACAAAGAATACTGAAGGACATTTTAGAGAGAGATAAAAAAAAAAGTCCACAGCTCCAGAAACAGCAGCAGAGGGATATCACTGAGGGGGGCAGACAACTGAAAAATCCATCATTGGGATTTGAGTCCAGTATTGTTTTCAATGAGCTATTTAGTTTGATCTTATTCTACCTCGACCTGCCTAATTTTATTATTATATATGATGACATATTTCAAAGGTAACAAAATATATTATGGTAACCTTTAATGATATTTGATCACCTTGTTTTGAAACCAGTATTGCTTTCATTGTTCTGTTTTGAGTGATTTTAACCTATTTTGGTTTGTTTGATTGTATTATAACAGATGATATAGGCAACTGCTTAGAAGATAATATGAGGCATTATAGAAATCAACATTGTATTAGTATGCATTGCTTCCATTGTTTTATTTGTTGTTGGTTTTATTCTGTACTATTTTGTTTGATTATATTAGGCCGGATGGTATGGGCAGTTATTTTGAAGATAACAAGAGGTATTGCAAGGGGAAAGGAGGAAATAAGGAAGGGAAAAGGAAAAAGACATAGATTTATATGAGGGTATACATAAGATGGTTAAAATGACTATACTACTAAATGCATTAACTATTGAGAGAGAACAGTTGATACTCATATGATTAGATCAATTTTACATGTCTATATTTGTCAATCTGAGCAATCCCTTTGAAGGTAACGATATACAATGTTACAACCACTGTCAAATTACAATCATCTCATTTTGTAAACCTATAATGTTACAGTATAGGATTTGTTGTCATTGTTTGTTGGTCCCTTTAGTTTTTTGTTTCTCTTTTCTGTGACCATTGTTTTATTTTTTATTGGTTTAATTCTGAATTATTTTGTTTGATTATATTAGGCCTGATGATATGGGCCATTATTTTAAAGACAACAAGAGGTATTCCAAGGGGAAAGGAGGAAAGAAGGAAAGGAAAAGGAAAAAGACATAAATTTATAAATAGGTATACATAGGATAGTTAAAATGACTATATTACTAAATGCACTAGCTATTAAAAAGAACAGTTAATACTCATATGATTAGATCAATTTTACATATCTGTATCTGCTAATCTGAACAACCCCTTTGAAGGTAATGATATGCAATATTACAACTACCACCAAATTCCAATCATCTCATTTTGTAAACCTATAATGTTATTATATCAGATTTGTTGTTGTCTGTTTGTCTCTTTTGCTTTTTGTTTCTCTTTTCTGTGTCCATTTTCTCTTAAATAAAAAAATAAAAAATTTCTTAAAACTGCTGAGACACACAGCATAGGAATCAAAAAACTTCGATTATTTTAGATTCGTGGCATCCCAAATTCAACTACTGTCATGCACAAACTAAACCATATTTTACTCTGTCCTTTCCAGATGACGGTAAGATGTCATGTCGCGGGGGCGGTAAAGGGGACGTGAACACATAGGAGTTCTCTGAGAGCCCAGACGTGCAGGAAGTGAGAGTGATATAGGACAGATGCTCATTCAGGCTGCCACATGGGTAGATGGGCTATGTTGTAGGAATGTACGGATTGCTATGGGAGTAAAGAGCAGAAAATAATAAAAAATTACATGCTGGTAAGGAGAGGAAGGTTAGCAGAGTTTTCACTGAACATGTGATTTCTGATCTGTGCCTAAAAGGATCAGAAGTGGACTACAAAGAAGGAAAGAAGAGGGAAATCCCAAGCAGAGAACACCTAATGGGGTTCCACAAAGGTGTGGATGCAGATGGCAGACCCAGGACCCAGAAAGTATAGGCTGCCTGCAGGGGTGTGGCAGGAGATGAGACCAGTACCCAATCCAGAAGGTTCAAAGGACTATGGAAATTGTTCCAGCAGTGAGTGCTTTATTTTATAAAGATCAATCTGTGCTACATGTAAGGAGCAGATGAGAGAGGTAAGAAAACAGTGAAACCAGTCAGGAGGCTTTTGGAATGATATGTGCTGCTCACTGTGTGGTTAGAGCACACTTGTGTAAGTCAAATGGCAGGAGAAAACTGATCCACGGTAGGTACAGCTTCATGGCGGGTCACCGCTGGTGAGTGCATAACAGTGAGTCAGAGGGTCTAGCTTCAGCATCTATAAACTTTTCTTCTCTACTGTGACGCTCCAGAAAACATATTCTGGGGCTATCCTTGGGCAGTGGTAACTGGGATAGAAAAAAAGGAATAAAGTCAATGGTATTTTCAGGAAGATTATAGGTAACGCAAAGATTGAAGCAAAAATAACTAGATTTCCAGTTTCAGCAAACCAGGCAAAGGTCTTAGAATTAATGACAGAGAAGCAGTCGCTTCAGGGATGAATAACCTAAAGTGAGACAAGCCAAGTTTGCAGAGATTGAAACACGTCCTGAGCCAATGTCCAAAGCCTCACCTCCCTCCTTCCTTTCTCAGTGATAGGGCATGCTTGCCCATATTCCACAACTTGTTGTCATAATATTTTCTCTCTCCTTTGCTCTGCCAAAGTCTATTCTAGAGGAAGTTTCTGGTACAGATGTTTATGCAGTGATGTCACTGAGTCCTCTCTCCTAGATAGCTCTGATATTGCCTAAGCTACTT
>RJWM01044313.1:0-13037 GCA_004363535.1 Dasyprocta punctata | reverse complement strand
AAAAAAAAAAAAAAAAAAAAAAAAAAAAAAAGATGAGCTTAAGCAAATTATGGAAGCTCAGCATATGAAAAACTGGAATCCATCAAGCATATTCAAGCAGATATCCAGGAGACTAAAAACTCCATTGAAAATATTCAAAGCAGATTAGGACAATGTGAGGACAGGATCTCAGATATTGAAGACAGGCTTGCAGTTAGTGACCAGGAAAAGAGAGATTTCTCAAAAACATCAAGGGGCCATGAGAAATCAATCCAACAGCTGCTAGATGAGACAAACAATAATTTGAGATTAATTGGAGTCAATGAACAAGCAGGAGACATCACAAATGACATTAAAAATTGTTCATAGACATCATGACAGAAAACTTTCCTGGTAGAGAAAAAGAATTTGACATACAAATAAGTGAGGCATATAGAACTCCAACTAGCAATGATCAAAAAAAAGTCTATAGCCAGATATATCACACTCAGGATTTCAGAAATTCAACACAATAGAATCCTAAAAGCTGTTAGAGAGAAGAAACAAATCACCCATAAAAGAAAGCCCATCAAAATCACAGCTGACTTCTCAGCACAAACTCTCAAGTCAAGGAGAGCTTGGAGTGAAGTACTCCCAAGTTGTAAAGGAAAACAACTTTCAACCCAGATTGATGTACCCTGAAAGACTATCTTCAAAATTGATAGAGAAATAAGATACTTCCATAACAAAGAACATCTGAAGAAAGATCCAACAATATGCTGCAGACAAGAAACACATTTAATTCAAAAAGAAATTCATATGAAAGTCAAAGGATGGAAATCAACACTCCATGCAACAGGAACCCAGAAAAACAGCAGAGGTAGCAATTCTATTTGCAGACAAAGTAAATTTCAAGCCAAAACGGATTAAGAGAAATAAAGGTCACTATATCCTTGTAAAGGGAATGATCCAGAGGAAGAGATAAATACATATGCAACAAATAGCAGTGCACCCAACTATATAAGACAATTACTAGCAGACATGAAACAACAAATAAGGCCTATTACAATTGTATTGGGAGACCTCAATACCCGACTGCCACAAAAAGACAGATCAACTAGACAAAAGTAGATGTCTATAGAATTTTCCATCTCACAGCATCAGAATGCACATTCTTCTCAACTGCACATGGGATGGTCTCCAAAACAGACCATATACTGGCTCATAGGACATGCTTAAGTAAATGCAAAAGAATTGAAATTATCCCATGCATACTCTCAGATGAAATGCAATGAAATTGGAAATCCATGCCAAAGGAAACCACAAGAACTTCATAAACATATGGAAATTAAATAGCACCCTACTGAACAACCAATGGGTCACAGATGAAATTAAAGAAGAAATTAAGACAGTTTTTACAGTTGAATGATAATGACAATACAACATACTGGAACTTGTGGGACACAATGAAAGCAGTGTTAAGAGGGAAATTGATAGCAGTACATACCCATATCAGGAAAACAGAGCAAGTGCCTATAAACAACTTAATGTTGAACCTCAAAATTCTGGAAAAAGAAGAACAGGCTAAACCAAAGGCTCATACAAGGAAGGAAATTATAAAGAGAAGAGAAGAAATTAACACACTGGAGACTAAAAAAACAATACTAAGAATCAATGAATCAAGGAGTGCACCCAACTATATAAAACAATTACTAGCAGACATGAAACTACAAATATGGCCTATTACAATTGTATTAGGTTCTTTGAAAGATTAAATAAAATTGACAAATTCTTAGCTAAACTTATGAAAAAAAGGAAAGACAAGACTCAAATCCATGTAATTAGGAATGAAAAGGGTGAAATCACAACAGACCCTGCAGAAATCCAGAAAATCATCTATACCTGCTTGGAAAACTTGTATTCTAACAAGATGGAAAACACAGAAAAAATGGACAAATTCCTAGATATGTATGAACTACCAAAGCTGAATCAAGAAGGTATAAAAATCCTAAGTAACCCAATATCAATAAATGAAATTGAAGATGCAATTAAAAACCTATCAACAAGAACTCAGGTCCTGACAGATTCACTGCTGAATTCTACAAGAAATTTAGAGAAGACCTAATACCACTTCTCAAACTCTTTAATGAAACTGAAAGAAATGAAATTGAATGGGAAGCAATACTCCAAAATTCATTCCTGGAAGCAAGCATTAGTCTGATTCCAAAACCAGAGAAGGACCCCAAGTAAGAGAATGACAGGCCAACCTTCCTAATGAACACTGATGTAAAAATCTTCAATAAGATACTGGCAAACAGATTGCAGCAAATCATCAAAAACAATATGATCAAGTGGGATTCATTCCAGGGATGCAGGGATGGTTCAACATACGTAAATCCATAAATGTAATACACCATCTTAACAGAGCCAAGGACAAAAATCATATCATCTCAATAGATGCATAAAAAGCTTTGAGAAAGTCTAGCATCCATTCATGATAAAAACCCTACAGAAAATTGGAATAGGTGGTCTTTATCTCAATCTGATAAAAGCTATTTACAACAAACCAACAGCCAACATCATACTAAATGGACAAAAACTGAAAGCTTTCACTCTAAAATCAGGAACAAGACAAGGATGGCCACTGTCTCCACTCTTATTCAACATAGTCTTGGAAACTTTAGCTGGAGCACTTAGATGAGAAAAAAATGAAAGGAATAAAGATAGGAAAGGAAGAAGTTAAACTATCATTATTTGCAGATAACATGATATTCTACTTAGTACTACAGTTTTCAAAGTAGAGGTCTTTTACCCCAAAAACTCCAGCAAAAGACTTGTAGATTTAATAAGGAAATTCAGTAACACAGCTGGTTACAAAATCAACACTCAAAAATCAATAGCCTTCCTGTACACAAATAACAAACTCACTGTATTAGTTACTTTTCACTGGTTGTGAGACAGAATACCTGATACCCAAAATTAGGAAAGGAAAGGTTTATTTCTTACAGGTCTTGGAGGTTTCAGTCTATAGTCAGTCGGCTCCAAGGCAGTGTGGCATGGCGGGACTGCCATTCATGGCCACCCCAACAGGAAGGCAAACCAGCGAGACAGAGACAGAGAGAGACAGAGAGAGAGAGAGAGAGAGAGAGAGAGAGATGCCTTCTTGCTGCCCTTACACTGTATGTGGGTTTCACCCCTGGTTGGGTGCAACACTCACATCACCAATCCCAGAGCTAGATAACAAACCAATCACAAATACCAGACTCAGCCCTGTCCATGACTACATGAGATTTTAGTGAGGGCCATCTGACTGACCACACTGTAACACTCACTGAGAGAGAAATCAGGGAAATAATACCTTTTACAATAGCATCCAAAAAAAAAAAGAGAGAGAGAAAGAAAGAAAGAAATACCTAGGAATCAATCTAGTAAAGGAGGTAAAAGGCCTCTACAGTGAAAATGGAGATTGAAGAGGATATTAGAAAATGGAGAGATATCCTGTGCTCTTGGGTAGGAAGAACCAATACAGTGAAAATGGCCATACTTCCAAGACTGTTATACAGATGCAGTGCAATCCAAACCAAAATTCCAACAGCTTATCTCACAGAATTAGAGAAAATAATCCTAAAATTCATCTGGAACCAAAAGAGTCCTAGAACAGCAAAGGTAATCCTGGGCAACAACAACAACAAAAAGAAAAGACAGGGGGCATCACAATCCCTGACTGGAAATTGTACTATAAATCTACTGTAATAAAAACAGTGTGATACTGGCAATAAAACAGACCCAAAGATCCATGGAATAGATTAGAAGATGCAGAAACAACTCCAGAAACACTAAGCCACCTTATCTTTGATAAAGAGGCCATCACTGGTCATCTGAGAGATGTAAATTAAAATGACACCAAGATTCCACCTCACCCCAGAAAGAAGGGCTACTATCAAGAAATCAAGCAATAACAAATACTGGAGGGGCTGCGGGGAAAAAGGAACCCTTCTCCACTGTTGGTGGGAATGCAGGTTGGTACAACCACTGTGGAAATCAGTGTAGAGACTCCTCAAAAAACTAGGACTAGAGGTCCCATTCAACCCAGCTATTCCCCTTCTGCATATCTTCTCAAAAGAATTAAAAACATCATACCACAGAGATATACGTGCACTCATGTTCATAGTAGCAGTTTGTGACAGCCAGATTTTGGAAATAACTAAATGACCATTGACTGAGGAATAGATGTAAAAGACGTGGCATTTTTATACAATGGAGTACTACTCAGCCACACAGAAAGATAAACTGGAGATTTTTATAGGAAAATGGATGCAACTTGAGAACATACCAGTGAAATAAATAAGACACACAAGTGTAAATACTGTATTGTTTCATTACTGAGAGAAGCTGAAAGAAAAAACATGTATATGTGTACATATAGGTATATGTATATAAAAAGTAGCTAAGATATACTGCTGATTTCTCTGAGTTCACTGAAGAGAAGGATTAGTGCGGGTATTGTTTGGATAATTGAATACAGATGTTTTGTGCTCTGGGTGAATGACTTGGGGATGACAATGCACATATATGTACCATTGTTGCCCCCTGATTGATGTGTTTTGAAATTTTGTTGTATTTTTTTCTTCTTTTTTTCTTATCATTGAAATAAAATGGATTTGGAAAAAAAAGAAAATATATTTGTAGAAACAAAGAGGGCAACTCACTTGGGACCCCTTCTCTCTCTAAGACAGAAGCTTTTTTTCTCTCAATAAATATATTCTGCTCTTAACCTCTGTTGTTCCTAAAATTCATTCTTTGATTTTAGAGAACACGAACTCATACCAGACATATAGTAACAAACTTTTATGAGGTTGGGAGTTTCATTGCCCTGTATCATTTGGAGGTCTTCCACCGAGATCACTGCATGGAGGTAACAGTTTGCTTTTGTTTCATAGACTCTGGACTGGGACTTGTCTAGGTACTCTATAAGGCCCCAGAAGAGACAGAGCCTTTGGCAATCCACTTGGGAGCCCTTCTGTCTCTCTCTCAGACAGGGGCTTTCTTTCTCTCAATAAATATATTCTGCTCTTAAAAAAATAAAAAAATAAAGAGATAAATCATAAAAAAAAAAAAAGAGCCAAATAGAAGTCTTGGAAATGAAAAGCTCAGTAAGTCAGATAAATTCACCCAAAAGCCTCAGCTATAGACTAGACCAAGCACAAGAAAAAAATGAGAGTTTGAAGACAAGTCTGATGAACTCTTACATCAGGTAGAAGTAATAAAAATGATAAAGAATGAACAGAACATGTAAGATCTCTGGTGCACCCCTCAAATATCAAACCTTTTTATATTCAGCATAACCAAGGAAAATGAACTACAGACTAAAGGCATAGAAAGCCTGTCCTGGTGATGATGACCCTATGGCACATGTACTCCAGCAGGCACACAGAGCACAGTCTGCAGACAAGCCAAGTGTACTAGTTGTTTATTCTAAAGTAAAACCTCAGTATTATTTACAGTGTTGTGATAAATAAGTGGGTTTAGGGTTGCAGTATGGGCACTAGCTTTCTAAAAGGTTCGCTATCAGTGGCCCATTCAATGAAATAATGGCAAAAAAAATGTTGTCAACCTTGAGAAAGACATGGACATTCAGGTACACAAGGCACTCAGACCCCAAAGAGATATGATGAGAAAAGAACAACTCTATACATTTTACAGTTGAGTTGCCAGAAGTACAGGATTAAGAAAGAATATTCAAATTTGCAAGAGAGAAACACAAAATCACACATAAAGGCAAATTCACTGGACCAAAAGCAGATTGCTCAGCAGAGACTGAAAACCAAGAGAGCACTAAACAATGTAGTTTGAGTACTGAATCTGCCAATGAAGACTGTGAAAATCAGCAAGATTATCCTTCAGATTCTAAAGAGAAATAAACTTTCCAAGATAAACAGAAACTAAAGGAATTCATAACCATTAAAACAGCAATGCAGAAGACACTGAAGGAAATTCAGCACCCAGAAGAAACGTAAACACAATCATGAGAACATGTGAAAGAATAAATCTCATTAGAAGACTAGATGTACAAATGACAAGAAGGAAAGAATCAAACATCACCAATGCAGTGAACCAATGAACTTCTAAGAGAAAAAAATGAATAGAATATTCCAAACAACCAGAAAAAAATAACAAAATGATAGAAATAAGTACATACCTTTTGCTAATAACCTTGAATGTAAGTTGTCTTTATTCTCCAACTGAGATGAAGACTGTTATAGTGTGGTCGGTCCTGTGTCCCCCCCAAACCTCATCTAATTGTGGCATGGACAGGGCTGAGGCTGGCGTTTGTGACTGGATTGTTGACTAGTGCTGGGATTGGTGGTGTGAGTGCTGCACCTGCCCAGGGGTGGAGCCAAAATACAGCATACAGGCAGGAGGAACGTGGGTCTTCCCTCTCTTGCTCTTCTGCCCTCTCCCTTGCTGAGTTTGTGCACCTTGCTGTTTGGTGGCTGCCATGAATGGCAGCCCTGCCATGCCATGCTACCTTGGAGCCAACTGAGTATGGGCCAAAAACCCCCCCAAAACTGTAAGAAATAAACCTTTCCTTCCCTAATTTTGGGCCTCAGGTATTTTGTCTCAGCAACGAGTGAAAAGTAACCAAGACAAAGACTGACTGAATGAATTGAGAAAAAAAAAAAACCCAACAGTATACTACCTGCAGGAAACTCAGTTTATCTGCAAAGACATATGCAAAGGAGAAAGAATGAAAAATGATATTCCAAGCAAATGGAATCTAAAACCAAGCCAGAGAACCTATGCTTACATCTGACAAAACATATTTTAAGATAAAATCAGTTGGAAGAGACAAGGAAGATCACCACATACTATTCACAGAACAATTCATCAAGAAGCTATGACTATAAATATACATGTATAATACATACCCAACTTTATAAAACAAACACTAGACATAAAGGAAGAGATAGGTCCCAATATAATTATAGTGGGTGACTTAAATACTTCACTCTCACCAATAGGTAGATCATCCACTCACCCCCACAAGAAATTAACAAGGAAATATGAGATAAATTACACTACAGATCAAATGTTCTTAACAGACATTTTCAAAATATTCCACCAGGGGCAGGGTGGGTGGTGCACACCTGTAATCCCAACTCTCGAGGCGGGAGAGTAAGATCCCCACAAGTTTGAGGACAGCCTGGACTAGGGCCTTGAATTCGTGGGGATCCAGATGTCCATCCTTGTAGGGCCAGCATGCACTACATAGAGAGCCTGTCTCAAACAAAACAAAACAAAACAAAAAAACCCCCAAAATATCCCATCTAACAGCTGTGAAATACATAGTCTTCTCATCAGCTCATGAAACCTTTCCCAAAACAGACTATTTATTAGGTCACAAGGTAAGTGTTAACAAATTCAAACAAACTGACATAATTTCTTCCACCCTATCTAATCATTATGGAGTGAAACTAGAAATCAACAGCAAGAGAAATTGCAGAAAGTATACAAACACAGAAATTGAACAGCACATTACTGAACAATGGGTCATTAAACATATCAAAGGGGAAATTCAAAACTCTCTGAATTAAACACAAAGGAAAACACAATATATCAGACCTTGTGAGATACAGTGAAAGAAGTATTAGCATGGATGTTCATAGCAATGAAAGACAAGAGAAAAAAAGAAAAGAAAAATTTTTTAAAGAAATAATTAGGTGAATCCCAGTCTTAAAAAGACAAGAACAGCTGAGCATAGTGGTGCATGCCTATAATCCCAACACTCAAGACGTTGAGGCAGGAGGATTGCTGCAAGTTTGAGGCCAGCTTGCACTACATGATGAGACCCTGTCTCCAAAAAATAAACACAAAAACACAAGATCAAACCAAACACTTGATTGGTAGAAGAAAAATGATAAAGATCAGTGCAGAAATAAATTAAACAGAATCCATAAAGATACAAAGGATCAATGAAACAGCTGGTTCTCCAAAAACACAAAATTTATAAACCATTTAGTGAAGAAAGAGACAGACAGGCACACAGAGAGAAATGGAGAGGACCCAAATAAATCAGAAAAGATAGACTGTAAGGGACAGAAAGAGGGCTGTTGTCATTTGCTGCTTGCTGCTTCTGCTGCCTTGTGTCTGCCATGAACTGCTTCTCCCCTGGGTCCCCCTCTGCCATGTGTGACTCTGCTTGGAGCCAGGTGATTATGGACTGAAACCTCCACAAACTGTGAGCCAAATAAGCCTTTCCTCCTTTAACTTTGGGCATTGGATATTTTGTCTAAGCAACAAGAGAAAAGTAACTAAAATAACCTCTAATTCCAGCACTTGGGAGGTTGAGGCAGAAGGACTGCCAGGAGTTCAAAGCCAGCCTGGGCTACATAGTGAGTTCAAGGCCAGCCTGAATTACATAGGGAGACTCTGTCTCCAAAAGCCAAAAACCAGGCCCCTTTCCCAACAAAAGACTGAAGTTTGATCCCTATTTACAACCTTGCACAAAATTCAATTCAAAATGGATTGAATCAAAAAGATCATCAGGTAAGACTTGAAACTTTGCAGCTACTAAAAGAAAGCATCAGGGAAACATTTCAAGATATGGGCACAGGAAGCAAAATAATTAACAAATGAGGGTATATCTAATTTAAAAAGCTTTTGCTTAGCAAAGAAACAATAAGTAGAGTGAAGAGATAACCTACAAAATGACAGAAAACTTTTGCCAGCTATTTATCTGAGAGAGTATATGCAGAGCTCAGGAAAGTTTTTAAGGGGCCAGGGATATAGCTCGGTCACATAAGTGCCTGCCTGGCAAGGGCAAGGTTGTGAGTTCAATCCCCAGTACCAAAAAATATAAAAAAGTTTTTACAGAAACAAGTAAGTCAATCAAAAAGGGCCAAATGACCTGAATAGGCACTTCTCAAAAGAAGTACAAATGCCCAATAAATACATATAGCTTTATTTTTTAATTTTTTTTTTTATTTTTTAGTACCAGGGATTGAACTCACAACCTCACACTTGTCAATCAGGAGCTTATGCCACTGAGCTAAATCCCTGGTCCTACATATAACTTTAGCTATGAGAGAAACGGAAATCAAAAGTCCATTGATTTTCTACTTCACCTTAGTTAAAATGGCTACCATAAAAAAAAAAATAGCTAGGCACAGTGGTGGACATCTGTAATCCCAGCTCCTCAGAGGGAGAGGTAAGAGGACTGCAAGTTTGAGGTCAGCCTGAACAACTCAACAAGACCCTATCTTAACAACAAAACCTAAATGAAGTGAAAATAAATGGTGGCAAAGATGTGGGGAAAAAAGAATCCTTATTCACTACTGGTCAAAATGTAAATTAGTACAGCCACTATGGAAAACAGTATGAACATGAGTTAAAAAACCAAAAATGGAACTGCTATATGATCCAGTTATCCTATCTCTTCCTCTCCTCCCCTCCCCACTCCACTTCTCTATATATATCCAAAAGAAATGAAGTCAGCATACTATAGAGATACCTGCCTGTCCATGTTTACCGAGGCCCTGTTCACAATAGCCCAGATACGGAATCAGCCTGGGTGCCCAATGGCAAGGAATACAGCAAATATGATATGCATGCACAAAGGAGTACAGGTCAGACATAAGGAACAATGAAATTCTGTTACCTGCAGCACAATGCGGGGAGTAACAGGACATTGTTTTAAGCAAAATAAGCCAAGCACAGAAAGACAAGTATCACAGAGCTTCTCCCTCATAAGGAAATTTAAAAAGATCTGAAAGTAGCAAAGGGACTATGAGATTATTTGGAATTGAGAAGAGGGATTGATAGAAGAGGAGAGAAAGTGGGAAGTATGAGGAAGCATGGAAAGGAGGGTGCACGTGATTGATGGACCACATGTACATGTTCAGAAGTGTCACAGTGAAACCCACTAATTCGTGTGACTAACGAGTCAGTTAAAAAGACCATCTCTCATGGGCCTTGATACTCCACTGTCCTATTTTCTCAGGTTCACAAATGCAGCTTCCTTTCTCTGGAGAGCTCTTTTCTCTCTGCCCCGTCACACACTCAGTCTCCCCACCTTTTGCTTCTCACTCAAATCACTTCCTTTACTCCTCCACTGCTGCTCCCCTGGGGGTGCCGGCACCTCCTCTGACACACACTGACGGCAGTGTGGGTGCTCAGTCTGGACCAGGCTGAGGGAGGGTGGGAGGCTCCCTGGCCACAGCCACAATGGTGCCACTTAATGAAGCACGGTGCCTGGTGTAGAGCAGGTGCTCAGTTCATACTGGTCGTGCAGGAGAGAAGCCAAAGTGATTCATTGCATTCAGACATCTGCTGAGTGTACCAACACATAAGCTCAGGTAGGAAGAAGGAATCTGTACTATTACTGCTAAGACGCAGTCCTCTTAGAGAACTGAAATCTCAGTTAATGGACAACAGTCAGCATGCACAACACTTAGCTCTCACTACAGCTACAATTTATAAGCACAGTCCTGTGCTACAAAATAACGTTTTGATCAATGACAAACCAACTTTGTGAATATGGTCTCATAAGAGTATAATGGAGCTGAAAAATTCTTATGGCCTAGTAACAGCTAGCACGATGGGGCAGCACAAGGCATTACTCGTGTTTGGCATGACAAATCTACTGTGGGCCCAGACATGGAAAAGTATAATACACACCATAATGTGCAGTACATAATACTTAGAAAGGTAAACGACTGTGTCACCGGTTTACAAGTTCCCTCTGCACACTACACTTTTAACGGCTGCTGTGGAATGAACTTTGCTTGCAGCAGTTTACTGTGATCCATGCATGGTGATGCTGGCAGCCACACAGTAGCAGCAGGAAGAGACTCCAGTGGCCCTGGCTGGGAGTCTCATGGGGTGGAGTGGAGGCCAGGCCAGCCGATGGTGGGCCTCACCAGGTCCTGCTGCCTGAGAACATGCTGGGATCCCTGCAGGGCCCCTTAGAGAAGGAGGACGTTGGAGAAACTCGGGGGAGAGACACCAGATAATACAGGTATTCTGAAACCAGGGAGGTAATCACACTCCGACACAGAAATTAACCTGAAAGATGAATCCTCTAGATGGAGGTAAATATCTGGGTTGCAGAAAAAGGAAGTGGAGCCCCTGGTCTGCAGCTCTCCCACGCCCTTTCCACGATGCACGTGCCATCTTGGGATCAGCTCTACCAGCCCGGGAAAGGAGACGCCAAGGCAGGAGCCAGACTCCTGGGCAACGGAAAAAATGATGCTGTGTCACATACTCGAGTAGACATTACATGGTGCAAATACGTGCCCCTAAAAAATGTTCTAAAAAGCACGGCCTGCTACAGAGCGGCAGCCCATGTCAGGATGACAGTGCTTCTGATCACAGCTAGAGGGAGCAGGCAGGGGACTCCTGTTCAGGTCTATGTAAGCACGCCGTGTGGTCACACAGGGACCAACAGCCTAACCACCCTGTTCTGAGAATATCCCCACAGGTAGGAGCTGCAGGAGGCCCCTGACCTGGAGGGACAACAGTCTCAGTTAACATGGGATATGCGTACTCTTTAGCAACCTCTCTCCAGTGACGAGGTCGACTAAAATAAACGACTGAGATTCTGGTTGGGGGAAAGGACCAAATCATTTGTCCTTTGGCAGAGAATGATTGCCCTCTTAGCACAGCCATCCCCAAGATTTTGTTTCTTTAGGCATTCAAGAAGACTTGACCAATTATTTGTTTTGTTTTTATTCCATGAAGAAATCACACAAGAAAATGAACAAACCTCCTATCCACATGTTCTGGGTGAGCCTGGAAGCACGGGCTGCTGCAGCTGGCCAAGGAGCACAGTGGCGTGTGGAAGGAAGGTCACCGTGGTAAGAGTGCTTCTAGCAGGTGTCTGTCAGCCATCCGAGCTTCAGCTTCAACTGGCTGAGGCGCTACGCTCCTCTCCTCTGTCCCAAGAATGAACCACTGCCCCCACTTGGAACAGTTCATCTATATTTCCACCCTCCACTCTACCTGAAAATATCCTTCCATTCGATTGTCTGCCCTGACAAGACAGATGCCTTGTAGGTAGTTGCTGATACAGATCAACCAAGGAAAAATTAATTTTAATGTTTATCTTCTCATATAAATCAATTCTGACCTATTCACAAGAACATAGTTTTAAAAATTGTAACCAAAGGTTACATACTAAGATAACAGTTTTCACCTGACTTGAAAAAACAATCAAAAATAAAAGGGCTTGTAAGTAAGGGAAAGTGATGGAGGAGAGAAAATTTTCATAAGATCAACTGATATAAGAGAGAAGAAAAGGTGAGGGTAGGATTGGAGAGATGTTGGTCAAAGAACATATAATATCAGTGGGGAAGAATAAATTTAAATGATCTACTGCACAACATGGTGATTGTAGTTAGTAACATACCACATACTTGAAAATTGCCAAGAGTATGTTTTAAATATTTGTACCGCAAAAATAAGCATGTGATATAATACATGTTAATGAGTTTGATCACACTCTACAGTGTATGGTTATATCAAAATATCATGTTGAACTCCATAAATGCACATGATTTTTTTTGACTTAAACTAACAGTTATAAAAAGGCAGGATTGGGGTACAGGGCAATAACTGAGCCCTTACCCAGCATTTGTGAGGTCCTGGGTTCAATTCCCAGTACTCAAAAGAAGAAAAAGAAAAGTCAAGGAGAAAATTGGGAGTTGATGATACAGCTGAGAAGACCTGAATGCAAGTACGGCAGAAGACAGCAATAGTAACAGAAGACTCCTAATAATCAAAGCCTTTCCTTATTGCAGTGACACACGTCCCTCTGCTTATGCATGTTCACATGGAGAGCTCTGGGACAGTCCCAGCACTTCTGGAGCCAGACACTGGCATTAAACTCCTGTCTCTGCCACATAACTGCTGCATGACCTTTACAAGTTACTTCCTGGTGGTTTGTTAAAAATGGGGATCCAGGCTGGGCGTGGTGGTGCACACCTGTAATCCCAGGACTTGGGAGGCTGAAGCAGAAGGACTGCTATGAGTCTGAGGACAGTCTGGGCTACAAAGTGAGTTTAAAGCCAGCCTGAACTGCA
>RJWM01044312.1:0-13339 GCA_004363535.1 Dasyprocta punctata | reverse complement strand
GCATATAGCTAGCCAGATCGTGCCCCCAGAGTATGGTGCCAGGGCCTTACCCCTGGCTGAGCAGAGTTCAGAACCTCCAGGACCTGCTACGTGTGGGTAGCTGAGCTGCATCCTTGAACTATGGACCTGGGGCCTTGTTCTCTGATGGACAGAGCTCAAATTCTCCAAGACTCGTTGCCTAGGTTGGTCACTCCCTGACAGGCAGCTCTGGGGTTCTGGGCTGGCCTGGGTTCCGTACCTTTGTGACCTGTGAGGCTGGCCAAGTGTTCCCCTGATGGATTGCACTGGGATGCTGGGCTGGGCAGAGCTTGGATCCTCCATGCAGCTAGCAAGGACACACCCCCAGAGTGTGGTGCCAGGGCCTTAGGCCTGGCAGGGTGGAGTTCAGAACCTCCAGGACCACGGCAGCTAGGCAGAGTGTGTCCCTGGAGTGTCGATAGTATCGATTGGACTGAAATTTCCATAACTTTAATTTGTGGAAAATGAGAAGTGTTCCCCTAATATGCAGTCTTCCAAAATTAAGAATGCTTAGGTTTAAATTAAGATGCAATTCCATTCAACATAGCATTAAAAATAAAGTAATATTCAGGAGTATATTTAACAAAAGAAATGCAAGCCTTGAACACTGAAAAATACAAATTATTTGAAAGAAATTAAAGCTTTAAGTAAATGCAGAGAAATTCCATGTTCATCAGTTGAGTAATTCAAAACTGTTGACAATTCTTCACAAGTTGATCTTTAAGTTTAATGTCAGCTCTATCAAAAACCCAGCAGGCTTTCTGGTTGAAATGTATGAGCTGATACCAAAATTTTTATGAAATGTAAAGTTTCTAAAATAATCAAAATAGTTTGGAAAATGAAGAACACAGTTGGATGTCTTACACTACTCAATTTCGAAACTTCATCAAGTTTCAAACTGAGTGTCAAGTGTGATACTGGCACCTAGATAGACATAGAGACCAATGGAACAGAATTCAGAGTCTAGAAATAAACTCTTACACTTAGGTTTTCAACAAAGGTGCCAAGGCAGTTCGGTGGGGAAAGAATAATCTTTTCAATAAATGGTGCTGAAATAATTGGACATCCACACATAAAATAATGAATCTAGACACAGACTTTACACTCTTCACAATAATTATCAAGAAACAGGTCATAGATCTAAATGTAAGTGCAAAACTGTAAAACTCCCAGAAGATAACATAGGAGAAAATCTAAATGACCTTGAGTAGGGCAATAATTTTTTAAATAAAACACGAAAGGTATGACCCATGAAAGAAAAAATTGGTAAGTTGAAGATGATTAAAATGTAAACTCTGCTCTGTGAAAAACACCATCCAAAGAATAAGAAAACCAACCACAGACTAGGAGAAAATATCTGCAAAAGATATGTCTGATTAAAATTTTTTTACAAAAACTGTTACCCAAAATATACAAAGAATTCTTAAAACTCAATCAGAAAACCAAGAACCTGATCATACAATGGGCAAAGAATATGAACAGATGCCTCACCAAAGAAGATATACAGATGACAAATAAGCACACAAAATGATCACTAGGCAACTGTGAATTAAAATAGTGAGAGACTACTACACACTTATTACAATAGCCAAAATTCAAAGCATGGACAAACAAAAGCTGGGAAAGATATAGAGCAACAGGAATTCTTATGCACTGTTAACAGAAACACAAAATGGTACAGCTACTTTGCAAAGCAGCACAGCAGTTTCTTAACAAAACTAAATATATTTTCACCATATGATCCACCAATCACATTCCTTAGTATTTACCCAAAAGAGTTGATAATTTATGTTCACACAAAAACTTGCACACAAATGTTGAGAGCAGATTTATTTACAATTGCCAAAATGTGAAAGTAACCAAGATGTCCCTCAACAGGTGAATAAACGAACAAACTATGGTATACCCAGACAATGGAATATTATTCAGCATTTTAAAAAATGAGCTATTATGCCATGAAAAGAAATGGAGAAACTGTAAAGGCATAATACTAAGCAAAAGAAGTCAATCTGAACAGGCAACATTTCAGTGTCCCAAAATTCCAACATTCCATCCACTCTATGACATCCAGGAAAAGGCAAAACTAAGCCTGCAATTTAAAACAAAATGGTTATGTGAGTGGAAATGAGGGAGAGGTAGGTGGCACACAAAGGAGTTTTAGGGCAGTGAAATTACTCAGTATGATACTACAATGGTGCTCACATGTCATTGGACATTTGTCAACCCCACAGAATATCCAACACTAAGAGTAAACCTAATGTAACCTGGATTTTAGCTAAAAATAATGTAATCTTATGAGCTGAATTGTCTCCCCAACACTTGCGTGTAGAAGTTCAAACCCCCAGGACTTCAGAATATATCTCCGGACAAAACACTTACCCTAATGAAACCATCAGGGTGGGCCTTCATCCAGTGAGACTAGTGTCCTTAGAGGAAAAGGAAATTTAAACACAGAGAAAGACATTTTGGATGCACGTGGAAAGAACATAATGAGAAGGTGGCCCTCTGCAAACCAAGGAAATGGGCTTTGGAAAAATCAAACGTGATGGTACCTTAATCTTTGATTTCCAGCTTCCAGAACTAAAAGAAAATCAAGTTCTGTTATTTAAACCACTCAGGCTATGGTATTTTATCATGAGATTCCTAACTCACTAATATGCATATCAATATTGGTTCACAGATTATAAATCTACCACAATTAATGCAGTAAGTTAAGAATAAACAGGAATATATGCTACATTGTACTTTGTCCCCAGTTTCTCTGCAAACCTAGAACTGCTCTAGAAATGATGTCAATTATTTCTTAAAAATGTACTACAGTTTGAGTGTATTGATTGCTTGCCCACTATGTACAGGACCCTGGGTTTGACAGCCAGCACAAAAACAAAAGAAAAGAGACTTGCAGAAAAAAAGGGAGATAATATGGGGAAGAGAAGAAAGAAGGATGTGAGGTAAGGTGAGGAGGTAGAGAAGACTGAAGTCCATTGTATGCATGTATGAATACACCAAAACCAAACTTGCTTTACTGCATAATAGGCACGAATAAAAACACACAGAGAAAAACCAAAGCAAAAAAAATGTATCAAATAGTTTTTAAAATCAAGTTGAGTGTCCCTCAGACAAAGGATTTTATTTGGAACATATAAAGAATTGAAAAAAATCAATCCCACCAAATTCAAAGACCCAGTCCAAAAATGGACGTCTGAGATGAACACACACTTCCCAGATGAAGAGATACAAATGGCAACTAAATATATGAAAAATGTTCAACATCAGTCATCATTCCAGAGATGCAAATTAAAACAACACTGAGATTCCATCTCACCCCAGAAAGAATGGCTGTCATCAAGAAATCAACCAGTAACAAATGCTGGTGGGGCTGTGGGGAAAAAGGAACACTTATTCACTGTTTGTGGGAGTGTAGACTGGTGCAACCACTGTGGAAATCAGTGTGATGATTCCTCATAAAACTAGGATTAGAGGCCCCATTCGACCCAGCTATTCCCCTTCTAGGTATTTTCCCAGAAGAATTAAAAACATCATACCATAGTGATATATGTGCACCCATGTTTATATCAGTACAATTTGTAATAGCTAAATCTTCAAAACAACCGAAATGCCCACCAACTGAAGAATGGATAAAAGATATGATATTTTTATATAACTGAGTACTACTCAGCTATAAAAAAGAATAAACTCAAGGCTTTTACAGGTAAATAGATGCAACTCGAGACCATACTTATAAGTGAAATAAATCGCTCTCATGTGTAAACATTGTATTGTTTCCCTAGTATAAGAAACTGAAAAAGTAAATAAGATTCAAAATCTGCAATAGATATTGTTAAAGTGGAAGAAACTGCTCAAAAGTAAAGAATAACCGAGATAGGTAAGAGTGGAAAAGAAGAAAAGGAAAAGACAAAAAAGATACATATACATATATATATATATATATATATATATATATATACAAAAGATAGCTAAGATAGTTATACTACTGATTTCTTTTAGTTCATAAAAAATGGTTTGTGCTTATACTGTTTGATCAATTTTGCATGCCTATATCTTGCAATCTGAGCAACTACTTTGAAGATAACAATACACAATATATTAACCACTGTTAATTTCCTATTAACTTGTTTTGAAATTGTGTCATTGGTTTCACTGATTTTTTTCTCTGTAACATAAAAACAAATAAATAAAATAAAGTTCAGCCCCTACCTCACATCTAATGCAACAGATGCAATACAGAAATTAATTCACGATGAACCTCAGACAAAAATGTAAAAGCTAAAACAATACAGCTTCTGGGGAAAGAAAAAAATAAAACAATCTTCAAAACTTTGGGTTTAGACAAAGAATTCTTAGATTCAATGCCAAAAGCACACTCAATTGATAAATCTAACTTCAAAAAATTTTTTAAACTTTCTCTTCAAAAGACATAATTAAGAAAGCAAAAACCAACCCACAGACCACATGAAAATATTTGCAAATCACATTTCTGATGAAATACTTAAACCAGAATAAAGAACTCTTACAATTTAACAAGAAGAAAGTAACCTGATTAAAAGTGGAAAGACTTGAACAGATATTTCTTCTAAGAAGACATTCACATGGGTAATTATCAATGAAAAATTATTCAACATAATTCATCATTTTGGAAATGCAAGTTAATACCACAGTGAAATGCTCTTTGGGCTACTTGAATGGCTAGAATGAAAAAAGATAAGCAATAATAATTATTAACAAGCACATACAAAAATAGCAACTTTGATGTAGTGCTGATAGAAATGTATAACAGTATGGCCAGTTTGTGAAACCATGTGACATTTCCTTAAAACATTAACGGTAAGACTGTCCAATGACCCAGCAATCCTACTCCCAGGAGCCTACTCCAGAAAATTAAACATATATTTCTACAGATTACATGTATTTCCAAACATGTAAGAGATTATGTATAGTCATATTACTCATGACGGTCAAAAAACTGAAAACAATCCATCAACTGATAAATGCATAAGCAAAATACAGTATATTCACACGACAGAAATATTATTCAGTGATAGAAAGGAACCAAATACTAACTCATGCTATATTTTGTAGAACATCAAAAGCACCATAGTAAGTGAAAGAAGCCAGATGCAAAAGACTCCATGCATCATTCCGTTTGGGCAAAGTGTGTAGGACAAGGCAGATGCCAGGGACAGAAAGCACATCGGAGTTTGCCTAGGACTCACAGAGAAGCAGACTGACTTCAGACACCACTGAGCAGGGTAGTGGTCCTGTTATTCTTGAGATTCAAATAGTCCCTGGAATATTTATTGTGTTGAAGGCTTGATTGCTATGTGCTGGTTTGGAAAGTGATTGGATCACGAGGGCTCTAACATCATCAGTGGGGGAATCCATCACAATGTTATGCAAAAACAGGAGGGGAGACCTACTTGAGTGGATTGGGTCCCCAGCTTGACATTGTATATTATATCTGCTCCTCAGCTCTTTCCTCCTGGCAATTTCCTTCTCTCTGTCTTCTGGTTGCCATGATGGGAGCAGGTTTCTTCCTCCATACCCTTCTGTCACGATGTTTCTGTCTCATCCTGGGCCTAAACACAATGGAACCCACTGACTATGGACTGAAACCTTGAGCTAAAATAAACCTTTCTGAGGTATTTGTCACAACAATGAAAAGCTGGCTAACAAGTATTCTAACACTAGATTTTGGTGATAGTTACACAGCTCTCTAAAACTGCTAAGTAACTGAACTATACACTTACAACTGGGAAAAGTTAGGGCTATAACATTCTCTTTCAATAAAATTGATTTTAAAATGATACAATGAGACCATGAGCAGCTAGTGACAATAATTCACAATAATTTATTCCATGTTGTATAAAGAACTAAAAGAGAAACTTGAAGGGTCCTAACACAAAGAAATGATGAACCTTTAAAGAGATGAAATTGCCATTTGAATTATTGCACATCATATACATGTATCAGCTTCTCATACTACACCTCATAAATAAAATTTTGCATCAATATTTTAAAGATACAGTGAATTAACTTTAAACACTGTAACAAAGCAAGAACGAAAAGGAAACAAAACTGAATTAACACTGGAAACTTAGCAGAGTGCACTTCACTGAGGAATCAGGGTTTTCACCAGGCTTTGCTGACGTCAGGCACCCCCTGACCCGCCCACGTGCGTGAAAGGCACCCCAGATTGCCTTAAGCCCGTATCTCTGCTCTAATCATGCAGAAACATCGGCCAAGTGTAAATTAAAGGACCTTCTGCAAGTTGCCTAATGAATACTACTCAAAAGTGTTCAGATGATTAAACAAATAAATAACAGGGATTTTAAAAAAAAGAAAAGTCACAGATTGGAAAAGGAGAGTAGGAAGACCTGAGGAATACATGCAACATGACATCTTAGATCAGATCCTGGAAGAGAAGGACATCAGTGAAAAATTAACCAACATTAATGTCTTTGTTTTGAATGTTGTTCTATGATTATATGAGATGTAGACATTAGAAAAGGTGAGTGAAGAATACACAAGCTCATCCTGAACTATCACTGCAATTCTTCTAAAAATCTGAAATTCTCTCAAATGAATATAAACTAATGTAAAGAGAAAGTAAAGGAAAAAGATTTACTCCACCAGCCTTTTCTAAAGGCTAATAATATGTTCAGATTGGTCAAATAAAATCTGTCTTGTAGCAGCAATTCCCAAAACCAATTCTTATTACCACCTAATTACAACACAGCCTGAGGCAATCAGCTGGCTGCATTCAAATAGATTCTTTACCGATAAGCACACATAAAAATCCAAAGACACTGCTGTACTGTCACATGGAATAGTTGGAGGAACCCTAGTAATGATCTCATTCATTCTACTCATTTTAGTGACATGGCGGTTACAAACATACAGGGCATGGACCCTGGTTCCAACAATCCAAGGATGCCTCTGTTTAGATCACAGGATGTCTGCTGATCATGGTGCAGATGGGGACCAACCCATGCCACCAGTAGCTGGTGGCAGAACTGAGCCAAGAACTAAGATCTCTCAACACCCTTTGTCCTTCTTTCTGGCTACTTCAGGTCCAAAATCACCTTCACTGACTACACAGATTTTCTCTACAGCTAACAACTCTTTGAACAAAAGATTAAAACATATTCCAGATGTGTACTTTCCAAAATAAGAATAAATTTGCTGTCTCTCAAGTAGATTTTAATATCCAGGAAGACCTTGTTATGGAAGGATTGCCTGTCCTGGGAAAGGGGCCATGGGGAGGAAGGTATGGTGACTACACCTTATAGTAAGTACTGCAGGAAGCAAGGCACCAAACAGAGGCCTGGCAAAGCACAGGTCAATCAGAATTTCCATCCCATAAGGCAACGGCAGAAAGGACTGACCAAACTGTCAGCAGTGGGAGGTGATTTAAACCACAAATAATAATTGCAGAAAATGAGAAAGGTTGAAACTTAATACACTGAACATTAGAATACAAAAGACTAAATAAGAACAGAAGAAAACCAAAGAAAATAAAGAGAAAAAGAAAAGAAAATAGAAAGCAAAGATATAACAGGAAGGATTTCTTTTAATTCAAAATTTGCCGAAGTGAAAAAGGAGACACAATACATCAAGTGTATGAGGAATTTAAAATAGTTATCACCACCAATGTGGAAGCAATTTAAAAGGTAAGAGAATATGTTAATAAATTCAAAGATGAGTGGAGAAGGGCACATCCCTATGACAATATAATCTACCAAAAAATGGACACAAGGGAAAACAGAAAGACTGAACAGATCTATAAAGATTACAATTGTAAATCAGTAATTAAAAATCCTCCCACACGGAACACAACAGAGAGAGATAAACTTCTAAAGAACACCTTCCAGAGAACAGAAAAATGGAGAATACTCCCTCTCCAGTCTTTGTAGATAGCAGAATGTTTTGAGGAAAAAAGAAATAGCCAAAGAGAGGGAACAGAGAAAAGAAAAAGACAGCTAAGCATGTAGAAAAAAATGGATAAATAATAGCTCTTTGGTGAGTATTAAAGACAAAACTGTAAATGAATATGAATGAATTGGATTCTACAGGGTTTGTGCAATTGATTGAACTTTCCATAGGAGTCTGGTATTTCTTCTCAGGACCTTTCTGGAGAAAAGGATGAAGGATCAAGAACATGAGATGAAGCTGTGAGTGAGAACATGGGTTCACAGTGCACAGACAAGAGGGCTGTACCTTCAACACCCTGGGCCATCTGGAACAAAGAACCTCTGAGAGAAGAAGACAAACTTACAATAGAGTACACAGTGGGAACCAAAGACTTCCCTTTAACCATAATATACCCTCCTTGAAAAAATAAAAAGAGAAATAGGGTTATCTTAAATGAAGATCTGAGTGATTTCTTGCAATTCTTGAGACAGCTCACAGACAGTCCACCAGATAATGATAGGAGCAGACAGCCAGAGAGTAATGGAGGAAGTTGTATCTGTTTCAAAAAAGAGATTTGTCCAGAAGGAAAAAGACAGAGGGAGAAAATTACAAAGGTAAGTGGCAAGATATATACTATAATGCAGTTCTCTACCCAGATGTTTCTGACAGTCAACATGGGCACCAGGAAAGTTTTCATGTGGTTAACAGAGCACAGAAGAACCAAGCACCCAGCCAGTAGCATCCCAGGTGTCAGGGTTTCCTATTTCAAAGTTTCACTCATGAGACTGGGAAGCATTTATGCGGTGGAAAGTCTACACCACTGGACACATGTCCTTGAAGGGAATGATAGAGCCCCAGTCTCATTCTTGTTCCCTGTTGCTTCCCAATCATGAGGTGAGCGTTTTCCTCTATCACACTCCCACCACGATGTGTGGCCTCATCACAGGACCAAAATCAACAAGGCCAACTCATCATGGCCAGGAATCCCTGAACTGTGAACTGAAAGAAAATTCTCTCTTTATAAGTTGATTATCTCAGGAATTTTTCTAGTAACAGAAAGCTGACCAATCCACTCCCCCAAGAACAAAAATTTTTGTTTTGGTACCAGGAATCTAACTCAGAGCTTTGTACTTGCCAGGCAGGTACTGTGCCACTGAGCTATATCCCTGATCCCCAAAAGCAAATTTTTGTCCTTGGGAGCAATGCCACTTCATTGATGAATGTATATTTTAGGTCAGTTATAAACATTCCAGTGCATGAGAATGACCCAGAGGACTTGGTAACCCAGATCACTGAGTCAGCGCCGCTTCAGTAGTTCAGGAGTCAGGTCCAAGAAGTCCTACAAAAAAGATGGACAACAAAAAACAGTGCCTGCTGGAACACTCAAAAATGCAAGAGTTGTCCAGCAGTGGAGGGCTACCTGATAGCCTTGACTAGAAGTAATTGCAGTCTAGGTTGAGACTTTTGGGAAAAAAAGTTTTTCCATGGAATAGAAAATGAAGTCTGGCAAACCCATTAGCCCGTCTTTAAAACTGCCCTTACTGCAGCCTCAGTGACACAGACACAGCCATGTGCCTGTATTCAAACCGCGAAACCAGCTCACCTGACCACGGACAGCTCAGCTATATATGAGTGGATCCATAAGCTCAAGAACCCAAGCCTCATGCCACCTGGGCCAACCTGATTCTTTCAAGAGGTTTTAAAGGAATGAAATGACCCTAAGTCTACAGTAGAAATGGCCTTGTAGAGCATGGAGAGCTGGAGATCACATGGCCATCCTAGTAAACTAATGTCAAGGCTATGAGAAAGCAGGACACATACATGTCTCAGTCACTTACTACTTGCTGAGACACGATACCTGACACCCATAAATTAAAGGAGGAGAGGTTAATTCTTGATCCTAGTCTGTAAAGGTTTCAGTCCGTAGTTGGCTGACTCCAGGGCAGGGCAGCATGACACAGGGGAATGGTGGAGGAGAGCTGCTCACAGCATTGCAGACTGAAAGTACAAAGCAAAACGAGGAGCAGGAGTAGGAGATCAACCCTCCAAGGCCACCACCCCAGTGACCCACCTCTTCTGACGAGCTCCTACCTAACAGCAACTGGGTTATAAGCTCCCATAACCGAACCACCTTCACAAAGTCCTGCCTATAGTCCCACCGGGATTTAGGGGAACATCTGTATATAAATGAATAAAGAAAACTAGCAAAGATGAAGCAAGAATGGCTCCCATCCCAGTGAAAGGAGACAGGTGGCACCTCCTGCACCCCTCCAATGCCCTCCCATCCTGCAAGCCCAGAAGTGGACCTCTCCTCCTCATAGTACCAATCCCCTTCTCTGGGGCGTCAGTTGGTACCTGAAACAACACTACACTTGCTACTCCATGTTTTAATCTGTATGTTTCCTCTACAGGCATGAGGGACAACTGCTACATAGAACGTAGCGCAAGAGTTCCTGTGGCCCAAAGTTTTCTGGGGAGGACAGCAAGCAGGGGGCCCCCAGACACGGCAGGGCTCAGGCCCCCTTCACAGCATCACTGCCATCTCACAGGTCACATGTGTGTCTGGGCTCCTAATCACTTCATTTAATATTTCTGAGTGCCATTCTTGCTTTTAGCACTTTCCATCCTGCTGTGTTTTCAGGAATCTGAAATCCAGAGCTCTTCTTTTGAAATTTTTATCCAAAAGAAAAATACTTGCAAGTTCTGTCTTACATTGACCTGCTCTCCACTCCCTGGTCCAGTATTCTCTTCCTTTGAATGCTAGACTCTTGGGTTGGTGATTTGAGGGAAAAAGTTAAAGTAAAACCTCACTAATTTTTCATTATCTAGAAAGAATATCAGCATGAAATAGAGAAACAACTAAAGTGTCAATATTTTGTAAGGGAAGCAATTATAGAACCATCAAACAGAGGGAAAAAATCAAATCAGACAATTAGCAAAATGTTTCAAAGGAGAAGTCTACCTGAAAACATCTTATTCACTCGATACAAAGGCACCTACTTGTTTGAAAATTAAATAGGCTCCTCTGCAATAAAGAAGCACAGTTTACTGATACACAACATTGACAGGGATGAATCGCAGAGGCATTATGCTGAGCAAAAGCAGCCAGTTGCCAAAGACACTCTACAGCTCCATTTATAGGATAGCTGGAAAAAAACAAAGCTACAGTGATGGAGGAATGATCAGTGGTTGCCAGGGGTGATGTAGGGTGGGGGTGGCAATGACTATAAAGGAATAACATAAAGGCTGAGTGCAGGAGATAAAACTACAGTTTATGCTGATTTTTCATTGTGGCTTCATGAAATAACATAGGAATTGAAATTTATAGTTTTTACATTCTTTATGCTCACCCAGAGTTACACACTGACCATGATGAACATAATAGCAACATAACACAACATATAGTGTCACCTGTTACCACCAGAGATGGCTTGGTGGACTAGGAGTTGTGACTCAGTGCAGCTACCCAGCATTACGAGAGAGCACTGTACTCATACCACACACTTAGAAAGAGACCAAAATTCAAAGCATAGTTTCTGCTAACTGTGTATCATTTTCATATCATCACGACATTTTTTAAAAGGTAAGCTGAACCATCATAAACTGGAGAGATTCCAACACCCTTCCGTAGGTAGAACCTGGCTCTGTGATCCTATTTGTGCATTGAATTTATACATTTTTGTTTTCCTTGCAAAATCAAATTATCACCTGCGGGAAAACTGATGCTAAATTAACAGATATTCTGAATCACATGGATCTAAACTAGTGATGAGCAAGCGTACGGCTAAAAAGCTGAGAAGCACTGTGCCCATCAACACGACACTGACCAGCTCCAAAGACAGAGCCAAAGTTGAAGAAGCATCACTAACTGTTCACAATTGTGGAACTAAAATCCCTTCCCATTGTCAACCACCCCACACGCCTTGGCGTGTACGCTGTGGACTGGATGTAGACTCAAGCATCCATGCACTGGAAGCTTGGTCTGTAAGGTAGTGCTAAGGGGCGGCAATAGGACCTTTAAAAGGTGGGGCCCAATGGGAGGTCCTCAGGTCTTGCTGGGGGCACTGGCCTTGGAAAGCTTAAGGTGGTTCTTGTGAGACTACTTGGTAATTCTCAAAAAAAGATTATCATAAAAAGAGCTGGCCTGACCCCTCCCTCACCACTCCTGGCTTCCTATTCCAGATGTGATCCTTCCACCCCTGCATACTCGACCATCTGCCATGAGGCCCTCACCAGAGCCTGCTCTATGTTGATTGGATTTTCAGCCTCCAAAACTGAATAAATAAACCTCTCTGCTTCACAGAGTTAGTCTGTGTCAGGTATTTCATCAGAGTAATGAAAAGCTATGCAAGTGAATTGTAATAAATCCTACAAATAAAATATTAAAATGCTGTAAAATATATCTGGCTATCATCTACATTACTCTCTTATTAACTTACTACATGCTGCTAATAGCAATCATTTTTAAATTCATGTAAACTTACTCTTCTCTCAACTAAAAGATGTGGGAAAGTGAAGAATAGATAAAGTGCTATTATCTAAACCTGAAGACAATCCATCTCAGATACTTGTGGTAGAATGAAGTGGTCATACAAATCTTCAGATATGAGAATTATTTAAAACTAAAATTTTTAAATGTTCAAAGATACCACGAGACATGCAAAAGCTCATTGAAGTCAGAAGGAATTTTAATTTCACAAAACTGTAACTGAAATAGTTAAAACCTGAGAGTTTCCAGCTTACTACCCATATAATTTAATTCTAATCCCATGGTTACAGAAAATATTAGTTGGAAAAACTGTAGCCTGACCAGCTAAATATGTCAAATATTAGGAATCAGGACTTTAAAAGTAACAAATTCAATGAGGAACCACATGAAAACCACAGAATAAATGAGACCCAAATTCAGAGCATAAAACCCTGAAATCCCTGGTTTATAGCTAACCTACTGCACATGAATGAAGAAGACCTCAAAGGACCCAGCATAAAAAGAAGTCAGAGACGAGAGAGACCTCCGCTCTTGAAAGATTGAATTATACAGAATCAATCAGTGGGTTTGGCACCTATCTTAACCAAAGCTATTGCTCAGTTTGGGGAGTTCAAGTGACAGAAAGCTGAAGCACAACCACTTGAAGAATTGGAATACAGAGCCCAAAACTAACAAAAGTAAAAACCCAAGGAGAAGATAAGTCACAGCAGTGTCTAAAGTTTTGTTTGGCTGCCAGTTTTTCATACTTCTGCAGAGCAGATGAAAGAAGCAATCACAAAAAGTCATACAAATAGAAATCAGCATCCACAAGTCACAAAGGAGACAGAATTTGCAGCCTGAGCTAAGCAAGTTAAATGTCCACTAGAACAAATCCAAAATTTCTCAGAAAACACAAAGCAA
>RJWM01044311.1:0-13327 GCA_004363535.1 Dasyprocta punctata | reverse complement strand
GTAAGCATCATTTTCTTCTTAGTAAAATCAATTTTTATGTAAATAGATCATGGTAAGAAGATTCTATTAGAATATGTCACTTAACTGCCTCAAATTTTAATTTTGTATGTGATATTTATTTTGAAAAGGAAATTGGAAATGAATATGAGTAAATCATAAAACATTTAAGTATAATTTTAAAATATACACAAAGCACTATGTAATAATTCATTAATAAAACTTGAATATGTTCCGGAATGTCCTGTGAGTGTGTCCCCTAGATACACAAATAAATTAAAATTAATTTAGGAAGGACTGCCAACTGCTCTTCAAATACAATGTTCTCTGATTCAGTAAGTTAGGTAAGTGTTTGCTTTGGTAATGTCAATCTTTTTAAAAAGTACTATTATTACAAAGATTCTCAGAGCTCCATATTTATATAGAATCTTCAATGTGAGCACAAATTTACTCTAGTTCTCAAACTTGTTTGATTACAGAATCCTGCAGAGTTGTTTACAGGCCACAGATTGGCACACATTGATTTAGGAATCAAATGCAATTTAAATTTGGAGTAACAAGTGGTGACTTGGTGTATTGGGTGATATACTAGGTACCCCCAAGTCCTCATATAATTTTGATGGGGCTGAGTTATTGGTTTGTTATTGGTTTGTTGTCTGTCAATGTGAGGGCTGTGCCCGCCCAGGGGTGGAGCCGACATACAGTGTAAGGGAAGGCGGGTCTTCCTCTTGCTCACTTCCGTACTTCCACCCTCTCTCTCTCTTGCCAGCATGCCTTGCAGCTTGCAGCCACCATGAATGGCAGCCCCGCCACCCCATGGTGACTTGGAGCCAACTAAGTATGAACTGAAACTCCCAAGAAACTGTAAGAAGAAACCTTTCCTTCCCTAATTTTGGGCATCAGGTATTTTGTCTTGGCAATAAGCAAAAAGTAACCAAGACAGAATTTGGTACCAGAGGAGTGGGGTCGTTGCTGTGACTATTCCTGACCATGTGGTTCAAAAGCTTTTGGAAATGGCTTGTAGGGAAAGTTTGGAAAGGTTCAGAGATGTCGTCTATATAAATAGAGCTGGAACAGCTTACGTTGTTCTGTCTGGGAGATTCTGGTCAGAGCTCAGGAGTCCAGAAGGCTGATAGGAAGCCTGCCAGTAAGGACCAGGCTCAGAAGGTTTCTACTGGGAAGAAGGATGGCATTGGTGGTTGGACTCCAGACAATGTGTGCTACAGGTTGGCAGAAAGTTTGTCTGTGTTCTGTCTGTGCCCAGAGACTTTGCCTGAGACTGAGATTAAGGGCAAAGGACTAATTATGCTACAGAGAGAAATTATGAGGCATCCAAACATTGAAATGGTGACCTGGCTTTTGTTGGGGGCTCTTAGCCAGATTTATGTTATAGATAAAGAGAAAGGAGCCCAACATGGTGATTTAAAACCTTGTGAGTTTTGCCAGGAAGCTGTGAACTTTAAAGATGGAGCTGAGACCTTGATTGCTGAGAAGGAACAAAAGAATAAAAAAGATGGCCTGGAGGTATCCCAGGAAGCAGACCTCCATCCTTTGCAGCCACTGGCCTTCAAAAGTGAAAGAGTTTGCTTGGAGGAAAAAACCGCAAAGTGCCCTGTCCCAGAGGGGTGACAAAAAGCCACAGAGTACCTTGTCCTGGAGTGGTGACAGAGGCCACGCCATGTCCCAAAATGGAGGCAGACGCACCCGATTCCAGAATGGCGGTGAAGAGAAGCTGTTCCTCACCATCAGGTTCAGAGAGCTCAGGGATCCAGGCAGTCAACCCCTACAGCCAAGAGAGAGGAAAGCCTGGCTACTGCTCCAGCCTGCAGCGGACCATGATGGCATCCATGTGGCACTGGTTTTAAGTACAAGAAAAGGCTAAAGCAACTTCCACCTCACCTACAGAGAGCAATGTATATAAAGATGTAAGGGTGAAGCCAAGGAACATGGAACATCCAAGGAAAGTTGTGGAAGTTAAGACCCCTGAAGGTGCCATGGGGGTGGAGTCACTCAAGCCTTTTGGAACTTGCAACCAGATTGCTTCAGATGCTGAGCAGAGAACTCCAGTACTTAAGGTTTGCCCTGCTGGATTTTGGACTTGCTTTGGTTCCAATGCTTTGTATTCCCGTTTGTAACTTTTGGAATGGTAACGTTTATCTTGTGTCTTTATATGTTGGAAGTGTTTAACCTCATTTTCATTTGTACGGGGGGTTAGAGTTAAGAGTTTGCCATAGATCTCAGAGATTTGGGACTTGGACTTTTCAAAAGTGCTGAAACTGTTAGGACTGTGGCAACTTTTAGAGATGGACTAAATGTCTTTTGTAGTAAAGATATAAATGAATCCTCAGGGGTCCAGGGTTGGAATGTATTGGGTGATATGCTATGTACCCCCAAGTCCTCATACTTTTGATGGGGCTGAGTCTGGCATGGTGATTGACAATGTGAGTGATGTACCCGCCCAGGGGTGGAGCCAAC
This sequence comes from Dasyprocta punctata, assembly GCA_004363535.1. Taxonomy (NCBI): domain Eukaryota; kingdom Metazoa; phylum Chordata; class Mammalia; order Rodentia; family Dasyproctidae; genus Dasyprocta; species Dasyprocta punctata. The sequence continues at coordinate 10,855 of RJWM01044311.1, read as the reverse complement.
ATACAGTGTAAATGAGGCGGGTCTTCCTCTTGCTTGCTTCTGCCCCCCACCTGCAGCACGCCTTGCTGCTTGAGGCTGCCATAAACAGCAGCCCCACCACACCATGCTCTCTTGGAGCCAACTAAGTGTGTACTGAAACTCCTGAGAAACTGTAAGAAATAAACCTTTCCTTCCCTAATTTTGGGTGTCAGGTATTCTGTCTCAGCAATGAGTAAAAAGTAACTGAGACACTTGGTAAGAAAGTAGGAATATTTTTTTGACAAATAAATTCTTAGATATCGAATTTAAGAACAGGAGTAAAGGAAAGAAGGAGTAATTACTCTAGGAAATAGTCCAGAATTCATAATGAAATTGATATACTCATCAAACTATGAGGAATAAGGTTTCTTTTGTGTTAATATATTTGTATCCAGAGAGTAGAACCCAGAAAAGAAGAATGAATTTCATCCTTGATTTCAATTGTTCCTATTTAAGTCTTTAATCTTCTGGAATGACATTACATTCTTAATATAAGGTAAATATTCATCTCATCACCATGTAGGTAAGTTATACTCCTTATAACCATATGTTGAAGTGGCCATCTATTTATCACTTTTAGATAGCACAGACTATATCATAAATCATGCCCATAATTGCATTTCTGTTTTTTTATTTCTTTCCTTTAATATCTTTTTTCTTCTGGTAGCCAATATTTCACAATATTACTTCAAAAACTTTTAGGGCAGGTCTATCCACCTTGATATTCTTCTAAGTATCTTGGAATATTTTGCACATCTCTCTTGTTGAGATTTGCAATTAAAGCAAAAACAAATCAACAAAAATTGAATTTCTATTGAGATTACATTCAATCTGTTGATCAATATGGGAATATTTGACATCATTATGATGCTGAGTCTTCTAATTCATTAATACAATACATATCCCATCTAGAAATTTAATATATTTCAACAAAATTTCATAGTATTCTGCATAAAAATCTTGCATATGATTTGTTAGAGTTGTTCCTTTGTATTTAAAATGTATTAAAATGATACATTAAATAAATGTATTTTAGAACTTTCCTGTCATTATATACACATTCAAGTGATTTTGTATGTAAATTAATTACCTGGAAAATTTGCAAAAAGTTTTAAAAAGTATTAATTAAAAAAAACAATAATTTGTTTTGCATTTTTTCTATAGACAAACGTATTATCTTTAGAGATAATAGTGCTGTTTTTGTTTTTTCAATCCAATATTTATTTTGATGGTTATAATAACTTCATCTATAAGTATGATGTTTGCTTCTATTAGGTTAAAGTTTTCTTTATTCTTTGTTTGCTAAGTGCCTTTTAAATGGAAGTTATCATTTTTTCAAAGTTTTGTGTATAGTTTAAAATATTAGGCCATTTGTGAACTGAGGGGAGAGAGAACAATGGCCACACCAGCAAACAAGCCCAGTCTGGGAACCAGAGCCATGTGCTGGCCACCACTGAACTGGGACCAGCTAGACCCAAGCCTCTCCCCAGGAGTCAGTGCCATTCATGGATTGGGGAGAGAGAGAACAATGGCTGCACCAGCAAACAAGTCCAGTCTGTGAGTCAGCACCATTTGCAGGCCACTGTTGTATTGGCAACAGCCAGACCCCAGCCCTTGCTGATGCACAGGCTGTCAAACAAGGAGTATCCCCCGACATCATAAGCAACTGGCTTATCCAGAGAAACACAGGCTGTTATGGTAGCTATCAAGGTGAAATACAATAGGTGCCTGTGGTGCTTTGTTGTTATACTAACACTGCAGGTCTAGGGCCAGTGGTCTGCTCATAGGTTCAGAGGATATCAGTATGCAGTGTGATGTTGACAGGGGGATCTTCTTCTGAGGGTTGTAGCCATTGTTAATTTTCTATGGTCTTGTTTTGAGGTCCTATATCATTTTCATTGTTTTGTTGAGTTGGTTTTATTTTCTTTTGCTTTGTTTGACTATGTTAAATCTGATGGCAGGAGAAGCTATTTCAAGGATAGCAACATATATTATGGTAGCAATTTTGGATTTAGTATTGGTTTGTTTTGAAATCCTTTATTGAATGCATTGTTTTGTTTTTATTGTTTCTACTCTGTTCTGTTTGATTTTTACTATGTCCAAAGTTATCTGCAGCTATTTTGAAGACATCAAAAGGCATTGTGGTAACTATTGTTGATTTTATAATGTTTTGAAGTCCTGTATCTCTTAGACTGTTTTGTTTTGATTGGCCTTATTCTGTTTTATCCTCTTTAAAATTGAATAAAACATTATATAATTTTTCCTTTTAAGTTTATTAACAGATAATATAATAGTCTATTTTCAAGTTAAAGCAAACTCATCTTTTACAATAAATTGAATCTGTCATAATGTATTTTTATACTTGAAAAGTTAATATGGTAGACTTTAGTTCAGATTTTTAAGATTATATTTATAAGTTAGATTTTTGTGTGTCTGTGAAAATCTTCATGGAGAAAAAAAGAATAAATGTTGATTTTTAAAACATATAGAAAAGAAAGTTCATTGCAGTCAAGAGTATTTCTCTAAGTAAATAAGTTTCTTAGTATAGAGACAGAGAAGTGTACATGTGACCACATTAAATAAGTGCCTCAATTAAGCAATGAACTGAATTAGTTCTATGATGAGATAAAAATGAGAAAATACAGATAGCTCTGGGAATATCCAAGTGAAGTTTCAAAAGACTGGTATAAATCCACCAGGAAAACAGAAGGCAGGAAGACACTGGCATAGAGAGAGCAGAATTCTGAATTGAATCTTTCTTTTCCATCCTTACTGCTTTCATTTTAGACAGATTTATATTCTGGAGCCATATTCATGAATCTGTCTTGGACTATAACCTTTTCCTGGCCATCTTTATCTTCTTGACCAATATCACTGCTTTTGCACAATAACTGGTAATTCAGTTGTATGTTTAGTCCAGTCATACTCTCTTCTGCTGACTCAACCCTAATGTGTAATTATAATGTCAATAAAAGGGTACCATTTTATCCACACTCTGGTAGTACAGTATAAGAGAGAAGCACAACTAGAGTAAGGAAAATAAAGCCTAAAATATTAGATGTCCAACAATATTAACATGCTTGAGAATTAGTGATTTGGGTCAGCTTTATATTTGGTATTCAAACTGGCAATTAGAAATTTATCATATTTTACAAAGGGCAAAACAGGGTAAAACAGAGGCTCAGAAATAAGACTGGCAAATAATGAGTCAAAATTTAATGGACACGGTATTCCAAGGCATGATGATGAACTATTAGTAGTATAGTTAGGCAAAGAGAACTAGAATTGTGAATTGTGAGTTGGTTGTAGGAAGATATGTGACAAATTCAAGTGGTCCAAGGAAAGATAATAGTTCTGGAAAGTATGTATATTCATACAATGAGCAGAAGTTTTAGAATATGTGAGAGAAGGAATATGAATCTTCTATTTTCAGGATCAGTGTTTTTTTTTCCCTATGAGACTTTCCAAAGAAAATATCTTGTTGGCTGACAGTCACTTTTTTTATATAAATTTGCAGCAAAACACAAGTCTGGTATTCAGTCAATAATGATATGTCCTAAAGTTGCAACAGACGTATCATCTTAGTTTTTTCAAAAGCACATATGCTGTGTGAAATGTGGTGAATTATAAGATTGTTAAGGTAAACATTGATACTAACAGTTTAACTTCTCCTCTTCTAACTAAAAAATAAATGTAAAGATGAAATTTCCCCATAATTGCACAAAGTTTTTCTCAAAGCAAGGCAAAGAAGATAGAAGAATTGATAATAAACACAAGCACTGAGAGCATAATTATCTTAGTTGCTTTCCACATGCTGAGATGCAATACCTTACACCTACAGATTGAGTAGAAGTTTGTTTAGAAGCATATTTTCAGTTCCTGCTTGGCTGGCTCCTGGGCAGAAATGGTATGGTACATGGGCCTGGACAGAAGAAAGCTGCTCATATCATGGTGGCCAGGAAGTAGAACACAAAAGGTGAAGCTGGGGAGAATGAGACACCCTTCCAGGGCATACCCCAGTTACTTGTTTATTTCTATCCAGTTCACCTCATAACACCACATTCAGCTATGAATTCACCAGCTGGTTAATCCACCGATGAGTGTACCAATCTGTGATCCAATCATCTGGCACAGATGAGAAGTTTTGAACTCATAGTTCGACCATAACAATAATGACATCAAGCAAGCCTGTGGCCCAGTCAGAAGATTGCGCTGTGTTTTCTGCTGAGTCATTTCAAAGACAAACAAATGAGAGCACTGGGTAAAATGCCCTGATTCTTTTCTCTAAAGGAGCCTGAAATATACCACACACACAGACATCAACCAAGTTTTTATAATACAGATTGGTCTTTTTATTCTCATGAGGTTTAATGAGTGAACAAAGATGATAGCAAGCATTTGTGCCTTGCCCTGAGGCTGAAATTTCTGGGACACATTTTTGCTCATTCTATTTTCTTTATCTACTGCCTCCTTGGTACAGATAACGCTTTCCATAATTTACATAGCTTTAAAGATTGAAATATCTACCTGGATTCCTACTGTATTATCTCAGCAAGTGGAAACTGAGTATTCTGCTTATGTAATTTTTTTCTTTGACATTCTAACAGTGTGAATTTTTCTTTCAAAATTTTTATTTTATTATTTTAATAGTTAAACTAAGTTCTACTCTCTTAACAAATGTTTTGAGCTTATAGCATATGAGTTTTTTTGTTTTTTGTGTTTTGGTTTTCTTTTGTTGTTGTTTTCGAGACAGGGTCTCACTATGTAGTTCAGGATGTTCTTGAACTCACTACATAGCCCAAACTAATGATGATCCTCTTACCTCAGCCTCCTGAGTGCTGGAATTATAGACATGAGCCACCACATTTGGCTCCTATAGCATATTACTGTTAAATACACTTAACTGATCCAGCTGATATCTAGAGCTTATTCATCTTGCCTTACTGACAATACTTATTAATTATTAAACTCTGTTCATCCACTTCTCCAAACTCCTGAAAAACACCATTCTTTGATTTTATGCATTTAACTGTTTTAGATACTTCATACAAGAGGAATTATATAGTTTCGTCTTTCTGTGTCTTCCTTATTTTATTTAGAATAATTTCATCAATGCCCACCCATGCCGTTACATATTTTTTAGGCTTGGATATTATTTAATTGTATGTATGTAGCACATATTATTTATCCATTTATTCACTGGTGAGTATTTAGCTTGTTTCTATGTCTTAATTACTTTAAATAGTTCTACAATAAACAAAAGAGTGCTAATATTTCTTTAAAATTCTGATTTCAGTTCTTTAGGTTAAGTATTTATAAACAAGATTGCTAGATAATATAGCAGTTCTACTTTTAAGTTTTAAATGACTTCCACATTGTTTTCCATGAAAGCTATGTCATTTTGCCTTTGAGGCGACAGCATAGAATGGGTATAAATGCTTTGTATCCTCACCAACACCTGTTTATTTATTTTTAATATGATGCAACTATGTGAGATGATATAATTGTGTTTATTACTTGCATTTCCCCAAGAACTAGTGACTATGAAGGTCTCTTCATATATATCCTGGCCTTTCTTATGTTGCTTTTAAAGAAATATCTATTAAACTCCTGAGTCTATTTTTAAAGCAGTTTGTTTGCTTTGTTATTAGATTACAGCAGTTATTTATATATATTCTGTATATTATGCTATGATCAGATGTAGAATTTGCAAATATTTTCTCTAGTTGTGTAAATTACCTACTTATTCTGTTGATTGTTTCTTTAGCTGCATAGATGTTTTAATTTAATACAGTTCCACTTTTTAAAGTGTATTCTCACCATGTTTTGTATCATATTGATGAAACAATTTCAAAACCAGTGTTATGAAAATTTTATTGTTTTTTTTCTAAAAGTTATTCAGTTTTGGAGCTTACATTTAAATGTTTAGTTCATTTTTGAATTGATGCTTATGTGAAGTGTAAGATAACGTTTCCAGTGTTTTTTTTTCATGTAAATATCTACTTCCTCCCCACCTCACACACATCATTTGTTAAAGAGACTGTTCTTTACCTGTTGTGTATTCTTGGAACCTCTGTTGAAGATTAAGTGACATATATATGGATTTATTTTTTGAAATTTTTATTACTCTCTTCTTTTGGGCAATATATTTGTCTTTAGGCCAGTAACATACTATCCTAACTACTGTGATTTTATAAAATTTTGAAATTGCACGTATTAATCTCTTTTTCCATTAAGGGACCCAATTCTCAAAATCCACAACTTAATAGTGCAGAAGTTTCACTTGTCTTATGGTTTTATTCCATAGCCACAAGACAGAAATGTTATGGTGGAAGGGGATGGTAGAACAAAGCAGCTTATTTCATGATAGGTGGGAAGCAGAACATAAGAACAATGCCAGAGCAGAAGGTTTGAAGAAACAAATAGAAGGCCCAACGTCATCGGTTCACTACCCATCCTGACACACCTAGATTTGTGCTCCACCAATTCCCATAAAAAACTCCAGAATCAAGTTGAAATTCCATCCTAACCACTACATGCCACCCCTTTTCAACTTGCAGCTCAAACATATCTCTTTAAATCATACTTAATCACCAAATAAAGACAATACCAAGTTCATAATTCTGTCTAACATAATACAACTATCCCACATACACCTGTAAATGCATTAGTTCCTTTCTCAAAAGTTAACATTTTCTAGTATTTTTTAAAAGTTCAAGTCTAAGACACTTCCAAGACTCCAGTGAAGGTGAAGGCAAACTCTTAGCTGTGAACCTCTGGATAAAAGCTCAGCAACAAAAGCAACACTTTCATAATTCCAAGGAAAAGTACATACGGAAAAATTCCAATTCTAAAGGGTGGAATAGAGAAATGAAATAAACTTCAGACCAAAGGTTGAAACCCAGTATGGCACAAGTATTTTCTGTAGCTATGTATCTGGAATCTAGAAAATATGGTGGCAAAATGTGTGTTTAAAAAGCTAGGTACCCCAGTGCCAAAAAAAAAAAAAAATGCTGGGTAGTCCTGCCTCCACAGCCTCGCCAGTTGCAGCACACATTGCCTCTGTCTTTGACTGGCTTCTCTCATACCTTGGAGCTTTCCTCAATTGATGTTCCACATTTCTGGCATCCTTGACTTCCTATGGTTTTTGCTGTATCTTCAGTTTAATTCCCAAGCTTCATCCATTGCACACTCACAAGTTTCTTCCTTGGTCTCCCAGGCATTCCTCTAAAATCTGGCAGGAAGTCTCCTTGACCCCACAATTCTTACACTCAGCATTTCAAAAGAACATCATCATCATATGGATGCCAACATCTGCTATCATCAGAAGTCATAGCTAGGCTTCCTTGGACAGTGAAGGCAATGACCTCTGATTAGATGGATGACTGATCATGGTGAAATGAATCCTGGTAACCAGTTTCCAATAAAGCACTTTTTGAGGAGGTGTCACAGAAAGTTTCTTCTCAAATTAGAGACTGAAATTTTTGCACTCTTGAGTCTGAGATGACTGGTGTCTTTTTGATTCCTGAAATGCCCTAAAGGCATCTCTCTTTTTGCCCCTGGAGAAAGTACTTGGTTTTATATTCAATGGCTGTTAGTTTTTTAGCAGAAAGATTTCCTTTGATTTCAAATTTACACATGGTTCCACCAGGGCTAGAATACAGGTTTTTCAAATTTTTCTGCTTTGCCTTTGGACCTCATTATATAAATCAGAGTAAAATAAGCCAGTAGTACTCACAACAAAGTCTGAATATTGGACTGTTTTGATACATTCCTGTGCCTGATTAATTACTCATTGCCCTTAGTCTATTGCTAAATCTCCAAACATGGACAAAATATAGATAAATTTTCTTCCAAAGTGTAAAATACATCATCCAACTGAAGATGAAGACATTTTTCTGTTTGCTTAGGACTTTTGAAAATTTTATGGCAATATTCCATCTCAAAGATTATTTTTCAGACAAGTCTAATCTGATAAAAGGTCCATCACAGACATAATTTACTCAGTACATGTGAATTAAGATGTTTATCTCACCCAGAAAACTTTCTTTTTTTATTCTAAAGAGAAAGAAAAACAGAAAAATCAAGAAGCAAACACATACAACAACAAAAGCAAGATGAAAACAACAAAAACGAGATAAACAATGGCAATATAGGATTTCGAAACAAGATGATAGAAATTTACCAATGGTAGTTACACTGTGTATTGTTATACTCAACGTAATTGCTCAGGCTATAAGATACAGGCATGCAATATTGATCAAACAATATGATTTTCCTTTGAGCAATTTCTTTCCCTTTTACTATTTCTATTGTAACTTTTGGATCTTATTTACTCGGTCAGTGTCTTACACTAGCAAGACAATACAATGCTTACACATGCAAGTCTGATTTATTTCACTTATGAGTATGGTTTCTAGTTGCATCCATTTACCTATAAAATTCTCGAGTTTATCACTCTTTATGACTAAGTAGTATTCCATTATATAAAAATACAACATCTTTATAATCTATTGCTCAGTTGATAGGCATCTGGGTTGTTTCCAAGATTTAGCTATTACAAATTGTGCAGCTACAAACATGAGTGCACATATGTTACTGTGATATGATATTTTCAGTTCCTCTGGGAAAATATCCAGAAGAAAAACTAGATCTAATGGAACCTCTAATCCTACTTTTTTTAGGAATCTCCATACTGATTTTCACAGTGGTTGTACCAGTCTACACTTCCACCAACAATGGAGAAGTGTTCCCTTTTCTCCACAACCATGCCAGTATTTGTTATTGGTCAATTTCTTGATGTACGCAACTCTTTCTGGAGTGAGATGATGTGTCAGTGTTGTTTTAATTTGCATTTCTCAAATGACCAATGATGCTGAACATTTTTTCATAATTTATTTGCCATTTGTATTTCTTCTGAGAATTGTGTATTCATCTCAGATGCCCATTTTTGGATTGGAACTTTAAATTTGGGGGGCCTGAATTCTTTCAGTTCTTTATATGTTCATGATAAAAGTCCTTTGTCTGATTGACAGTTGGCAAAAATCTTTTCCCAATCTGTGGGTTTTCTTTTCACTCTGTTGGTGATTTCTCTTGATGTGCAAAACCTTTTTTTAAGACAAGATCCCAGTTTAGAATCATAACTATTACCATGCACTAAGCTAAAGTCAGAATGGCTCAAAGATCTAAATATTAGGACAGAAACACTAAACCTACTGGAAGACTAAGTAGGTAGAAATCTGGAGGACATAGGGGTAGACTGAGGATTTCATGAACAAAAACCGAACTGCACAAGAAGTACTTCAAAGAATCAACAATCAGGATCTCATTCAGAAATTCACAGACAAAGGAAGAATACTGTTTAACAAAATATCCGGATATTTTATGGCACAGTAAAATTCATACATAAAATTAAACATTAGAGAGAGAAAATATTCTGTGACTTTACTGTATCTTTACAATAAGGATATAACTGTAGATAACTTCTATTTAATAGAAATTTCTTTTACTAAGCTGTTCAAATTAAATGAACTTGACCCTGGTTTTCTCTCTCAAGTCCTAAAAGAACCTGAGAACTGAATATCAAATTCATGATTATCTCAGGGCAAGGGCTAACTTCAAAACAGTTTTTGTTCATGGGTTTCCTTTTTGGTGCGTGTGTGTGTGTGTGTGTGTGTGGTATCATTCACGAGAAGCATCAGTTAAGTACTTAGTGTGTCATACTGATGGATGTGCCCAATGGTAGTTTTTCATATTAAACATTAATAATAGCTTTCTTAAAATTATTTTTGTATTCCTTAGTTCAGTTTTTATTTTGACTCATCTAAAATGTACTCTATCAAAGTTTTAGACATTAATTTCTAGAAAAGAGTGAATTTCTCTAGAAATAATAGTAATGGTTTCTTAAGGATTTACATATATATGATCTTTATGGTAGACATCCTGTAGAGATTGCATTAGACCTTGTTTCCTGTTGTTACTTTGTCATGCAGAAAAACTTCCATTTGGAACTTATTGGAGTAGTAAGTTAAAATTCACCATGTAACAACTTTTAGAATCCTGAAATGCATAAAATTGGCTAATTTTCAAGATATTTAAATATATGCTAGCATATAATTTACTTGAACTATAGTCATTTTGCTGGACATATTTTATAGTTTAGGATGTATTTTATGTAATGTTAGATGATTGCAAATTTATGCCTTATCAAAATGCTGGTCAGATTTTTGCTTTTGATTTTATCCATGCTTTAGATGCCAATTTTCCTAATATCAGTACTGCGTTTTTAATTATATGAAGATTCCTCACAAATTATCGTGGCTTCAATGGAAAAACCCAATCTTCTCAGCAATGAAATATTGAAGTGTTTTATGTTCTATAATGGTACCATGGGGTTTTGTTAATTCATTCATTAATTTATTCATTTATTCAACACATACTTATTGATCATTTATTTTCAAGGCACAAGGGTCATAAAACAAACAGTTTTAGTCTCTGCATTTGAGGAGTTTACAGTCCAGTAAATAAGACTACTTAATCAATGGAACTAACAGAAAACAGTAATTTGGGTAATTTCAAAGAAGAAAAATAAAGGTAATCTTAAGAGAGTGCATCAAGGATACCTGTTTTAGATTCAGATCAGGATATTCTTTGTTGCAGTGTTGCTGAGACATGAAGAAAAGATCTAGTCATAAAAGTTGAGGGTGAGTAGTCCCATAAAAGTGACAAACTGGAGAAAGGACAGTTTGATTGAAAGACGCACAAAGGGATATAAGATAGAGTGGCGGAGAATGGTGGGCAGAGACGAGATCAATGAAAATTCCAGGTCTTGTTACAC